>APFE030082138.1:0-54686 GCA_000404065.3 Pinus taeda | reverse complement strand
CCTCTCATTTGCTCATTTCCACGTCATCATGACCTCTGATCCATTGACGTCAAATACTGCCAACTCCACTGTTGTGCCGCCGATATGTTCAAGAGAACTTGACCTCTGAAAGAAACCACCTCTGCCTGATAGTTCATAAATCATACTTCACAACATTGTCTCTTCCCGTCTCATGTCGATGATGTGGGAAACATTATGGCCCACCTTCGACGAAGATCACTTCCTGTCGACTTCAGCTCATTATCCAGGAAAGTGACCTAGAGACTCCCTTCTGGTACCTTGGAGCCTGCATGCCTCAATGGTAGGTTCTTCGTGTTCGACACGAGGTTTTCATCATTGGCCTCTGATCGGATGACTCTACAGGTGTTAGACATCGGCTCGTTCATTCACACGCCATAGACTATACCTTGAGGACCATTGTCATTACTGGTGGTACCTCTCGCGTCTGTTAACAGCTTTCATTATTGGCTGGTAATTAGACGATGTTCATGCATGTTCGACTTCAGCTTACATTTTTGCATGCTTGAACTTGTACTTGTGTTCGGGTTGAGGTGGAGCGCAAGACCCTGGATTGTGTCTGTTGTAATCCAGGCGTGATTTTGATACATGACTCTTTCACTGGATGGCTGCGACCATACCTGAGTCTATTCATCGATCCTAACTAGATGGCTGCGTCCATACTACGGATCTTGATCGTCATGTACTCTTTCAATGGATGGCTGCGTCCATGCCACATATATCATGTATTTGAACTATCATACTGTATTTCTCAATGCAGATTCTCGGCAGGAGCTAGATATGGTCTTGTAAAGCACTTCACCTCTCTCTCTCTCTCGAGGCTCATGCTTTAGGGGCATCTGTTACGCAGTAATTTGTCACCGTTGGTCACCGTCCTTGTTACCCCTGCTTTCGCACACTGGAGGACACATTTATGGACCTGTGACCAGTGACACAACTTAATAAAACTTGCATTGGATTCTCCTAAGTATGAACTTCAAAATCCCTGAAGACACCTTTTGAAGATTAGCCCTAAAAAATGCCCTTTTTCCATTAGTGCGGGTCCACAGTGTCTAACCCGCGCCAATGGCTCAATTCCTCCAAAGAGGGCGTGCCCATGGACGCTCTGTCACAGAACAAAGCCCGTGCCACCCAAATTTGGTCATGATTTTTGGCCAGTGCGCACTGAAGTGTTTTTTCCTCCATTTCTCATGCAGTTCTCTGGGGAAAAATCCCATGGAAATGGTCGAGTGTCGTCTTTTTTATCCATGACAACCCAGTTCAAAGGCTATTCTGGGACAATGCCAAATCTTCAGTAGGTGTCCGGATACAATGCATACTTCCTCCTCCTCCATCTATAAATGACTGTCACCCTACATTGAATCAACAAGTTTTGGTGAGAGCTAAGGTGAGCTAAGATTATGCTGGATTGATAGTGAGAATTGAGAGCTATAGAGGAGTTATGCTGCCAAAATATTGAGAGAGGAGGTCACTTTGCAAGGCATGTTTAGCTGCTGACCCAGTCGGAGGAGATTTCAATGTCAGGCCTCTTTGGTTGTAATCCTTCTCTTCTTTTATTGAATAATGAACGACTATCATTATGGTTCCACTCTCGTGTCTTCTGATGATATTTGAGTTATATCTTGTCTGACCGATATATAATTGCATTACTGGATTTTACGCTTGTGTTGGATTGTTCTTTGTTTGTGCAGGTGTCCGTACGTGGAGCGTAAGGATAGTGACCAGCCAAAGCTAAAATACGGGAGCGGCGTTTCTTCTACAACAAATAGCGTTGGATTCCAGGTAGATCATTCTGATCGATCTTTAAATTATGCAATTAGGAACCTACGTGTAGCCGTGTGTGATTGTTGCTAGACCCGTGTTGGGCTAGTGGGATCGCCTCTGTCCGCAGAGGGGATTTACTAGTTCAACAGTTATAATGTGACTGTTGAGGAAGAGGATGAAGACCCGAGGAACATTAATATCCCAGAGACTAAAGGTCATTGTGAAGTTTAAGGATTGCAAATTGAGAGCCTAGATATCACTACGCCACTAAAAACAAGACAAGAGAACATTAGGATAGAAGCAGAGCTGAAATTTGCAAGAATTGGGGAATACTAGGATGATGCAATAGTAGATAAAGTCGTTGAATTTCTCTGCAAATATCAGGACTTATTCCCTACAAAGTTTTTAGATTTGAAAGGGATAATAGGGGACCTGGAAGTCATGAAGATCATATTGAAACCAGATGTAAATCCAATTAAGAAAAGGCTTTATCGCCTCAACCCCGAGTATAAAGAGAAGGTCTTCTTAGAGTTGTATAAAACGATGGCTGCAAGAATTATTGAGTCAGTCTAAGAATTTGATTAGGTGAGCCCAATAATGGTTTTGGAAAATAAGAAAAAGGATGAAGTAAGGATATGCATATACCTCAGGAAGTTGAATGATGCATATGTGCATGATCCCTTTCCAGCTCCATTCATTGATGATGTGATGGATAATGTTGTTGGCCATGAAGCATATTCATTCACTAATGGGTTCTGAAGGTACCATCATATCAAGATCGTGCCTGGGGATAGAAGAAAGACAACCTTGGTGACTGAATGGGGGTGCTTTCAATATACTATGATGCTGTTTGGACTGAAGAACATGTTAGCAATCATTTCGCCTGTAGTCATTGCGACGTTCAAGGATTTCATTCATAAGTTTCTGGAGGTATACTTTGATGATTGGACGGTGTTTGCACTGGTAAAGCACCATGTAGCTATCTTATGCTTGATGTTGGATACATGTAGGAGGTATCAAATCGACTCAATTTGAATAAATTCTTGTTCCATGTCACTTTTGGGATCCTATTGGGACATGTGGTATGTATACAAGGCTTAATGGTAGACCCTGCTAAGATCACAATCATCATCAATTTACAGGCACCAAGAAGTGTGAAACAATTGTGCACAATGCTGGGGTGCACTGGATATTATAGAAAGTTCATCAAAAGCTATGTCCAAATTATCGTGCCAAATGAGAAGCTGCTAAAAAATGATGCTACGTTCTATTGGAATGAAGAGCGTTAGCAAAGATTAGATGTGTTGAAGGAAAATATGGTCACCATGTTGATCCTAGTCTTCTCGGATTGGAAGAAGGAATTTCATGTCCATGTGGATGCTTCATGTATTGCACTCGGGGTAGTACTGAGACAAGATGGTGAGGGAGAATTGGACTATCCTATAGCGTTCGCAAGTAGGAATTTTTCTAAAGTTGGGAAGAATTATTCAACAACAGAGCACGAAGGGTTGGCTATGGTGTACACGCTCCAGAAGTTCAGGAAATATTTGTTAGGCAGACACTTTAAGGTATACATATACCATTTTGCATTGAAATACCTAGTCAACAAGCCTGTGTTGGGGGGAAGATATGCATGTGGCTTTTGTTGTTCCAGGAATATGATTTTGAAGTTATCATAAAGCCAAGATGATTCAATGTAGGTACAGATCATCTGTCATGCATTGAAACAAGAGAGGAGCCTAATAATTTGGAGGAAGTACTACTTGACACATAGCTCTTTGCGGTGTGTGTCGTGGACAGTCACTTTGAAGATATTATACACTCCCTGATGACGAGAACAGCTCCAGAGGGGTATACCTGCCAACAAAGGAAGGAATTGGTGGTGCACGCGACAAAATTTTCTGTCATTGCAGGTCATCTATATAAAATGGGCTCGAATGAAATTCGGTGATGTTATGTACCAGACTTTGAATAGAACAACATCCTTACTAAAGCTCATGGAGGAGCCATGGGAGGACATTATGCAGGAAAAGCTACAACGCATAGGATTTTATGAACTGGGCTATGGTGGCTAATGCTTCATAAGGATTCTAATGTTTATTGTAAGGCATGTGATGCATGTCAAAGGAAGGGCAGGCCATCGTGGAGGGTTAATATGTCTCTAAATCTATAAATGTCATTACAACCATTTGAAAAGTAAGCAATTGAATTTGTAGGGCCAATTAAGCCCCAAGGAAAGAAGAGGAGTGCGGAGTATATCATCACGATGACTAAGTATTTGACCAGATGGATGGAGGCGCAGCTCGTGAAGGACTATATAGGGGCAACCACAAAAAATTTCATATTTGAGTATGTAGTGACTACATTTGGTTGCCAAAAGATTTTGATGAGTGATCGTGGTACACATTTTCTTAACGAAATGATCAATGCATTGATGGAGGAGTTCCAGGTTTATCATCAGAAGAGTATGGCATATCATCCACAGGCTAATGGGACGGTGGAATCATTTAACAAGATATTGGAGAACACGTTGATGAAGGTATGCAATGCATAAAAAAATGACTAGGATGTGCATGTACCCGTGGTGTTAAGGGCTTACAGGATGACTTGCAAAACGCTGACTAGACAAATGCCTTTCAAGTTGGTTTATGGCATAAAAGTTGTGATGCCAATGGAGTACATTGTACCTAGTCTTCACATAGTGGCATTCACAGGAATGGTAGATCATGGAGATCTGGAAGAAAGGCTCATGTAGCTGATAGGGATGGAAGAAGATAGGTTTTTGGTTGGATCCCATCAGCAAGTTCAAAAGGAGCACGAAAAGGCATGGCACGATCAGGACATCAAACTACACACCTTCAAGGTAAATTATTTAGTGTTATTATATGACGAAAAGTTTGATAAATTTCCTAGAAAATTTCGAATGTGTTGGCAGGGGCCCTATGTCATTAACGATATTACTGATGATGGAGAGTTCAGTTGGTGAAGTTGAATGGAGAGCCATTTCCAAGGAAGGTAAATGGTAGCTGATTGAAGCCATACACTAGGGATTAGGCCAGATGACTATATGGCAGAAACACAATCTTAGTACTCTAGGTAGCTGAAAGGAGGTGCGAGACTATAAACTACACTACTCAGGGTAGAGATATGCATAATTGGGGGACTGTGTAGAAGATAGGAATGTCACAGTATCATGAGAAGTGTGAAGGGAGCTGCGCTATCAAAGGAACGATCGTGCAAGGTCACTAGGAAGTGACCATTATGGTCAATGTTCATGATTTGACAGTGAGAAAATGGCTAAATGGAGTGGGGGGTGGCATTTAAGTCAGAATTTAAGAGAAAGATATTTGAAAATTTACTACCAACCTAGGATTTATGAACAAATTTTCAGGGGAATGATCAGATTCAAATTTGAAATTTACTATAAATTACAGATGCCCGCCCAACAAAAAACACTTGGAATTTTGAGAATTGAGGTGTTGAGCTCTCAGGCGTACATTAAACTTCAGAGTTTCGATGCTTTAGTAGCAAGTTTAGTGTTTGAGAAATTTCCGAAGGAAACTTAGGATCTCTTAACTAGCATCATGTCGAAACCCATGGAGACCGCAAGTGTTGGAGAAGCGATGGTAGCTGAGGGGTTTGCCTTGGAGGTAGCAAGTGTAGAAGTACCTGTAGAGGTACCAAATTGTCGAGGTCATCTAGGCCAAGACCTATGCTGACCATGAAGGGTCCAAAAATAAAGAAGGATAAGCAGAAAGTGGCAAAGCTAGTGTGCGCGTCACCTAGAAAACACCTGCAGAAAGAAAATCCCACTATGTAGGAGAAGGGTGTTATACAAGAATAGTGTCCACATGAATGCTACTATTCCCACTAAGATGGGTGGCTATCTTAGAAACAAACAATAAAAGTCTACTATTGATTCCTTTTATGAAAATAGATGAGAGGAGAGCCAAGAGGGCCAACCTGAGTCTTGTACTTGATTTCCTCTCTTTCTTGATGGAGTTTTGCTGCTTGCTCTTTGTCTGCTCAGCTTCAGAAGGACCTATAGAATCACATAAACATACTACTATGCAAGAAACAAGGATCTAAGTTCATAAATAATGCAGGATCAGATGTGCATTAACCATATACAAGCATATATAAACAAGTACACAAGAATATGGAAGGAAACAAGAATAGCTTTATTCAGATGAAAAGTAGCAAGAAGATTACAACCATGTGCTCTGACCCAGCATCATCCTCCAGCTAAGAAACCCTTCTTCACCTCAAGCAAAGCTAGATCACCCAACACTGTGAATGTACACCAGAATACCAATAGCACTTCTCTTTAAGATACAAAATTCCAGCCTCCGGATCTCTGTGATGAGGGACCCATATATAAATGATTACAGAGAGGTGAGTCATCTTTTGGGATCTTGATTAGTGTCCTTTCTCTGATAGTTCTTGCTTCCACTTGGAGAATGATGATCTCTTACTCATCTCTGGTCGAAAATGGAGTGGCAAGTGTCAGAGGGGAAGCTTATGGAAGATTCCATGATCTTCCACCTCACATTTTTGTCCCTGCCATTTGTCCATTCTCGACCATCGCACCCTACAGTGGAGCAAATCAGTATGCATCGCACCCTGTACATTGGGAAGGTGATATGCATCGCACCCTCTACATTGAGTTTTCAGTATGGTCCAGTTTTGACCATTTTCTGGGAGATGATGTAATTAGTTGACCTTGTTCCTTTAGGCAGTGAAGCAACACTTTTAGGAACTTAAGAGCCCTCAGTTTATGGAAATTTTTGATTGGGGTTAAAGTGCCCAAAAATGTCTATAACAGTTGCCCCCTAAAGCATGAGGTCGTTAATCTTTTTTGATGTTGGGTGAAATGCTTTACTATGAGGATCCGAAGTTTTTCCGAGCTGGGAGGCGACCTGTAATAAGATACAATACAATCAATTATTTGACAACATTTTTTCATGATCTAACTGAGGCGAGCATTCCCATGCTCAGACTATAAACTCATTTTCATGTACATAGGACAGACGATCGTCTGTGTGACAGACTGATGATATGGACACATCATCCTTTGATTTGGATGATCATCTGATCGGCAATGATGTACACTAGATGTTTTTATATTCCTGAATATATCGCAACCCGGATGGATGAAACTAGATCTGGGGTATTCAAAACTCGTTCAATCTTCACTCGGAGTACAAGTTGATCCATGTGAAAAAATGTTCTGGAGTCGAACATGGAAAGACATCGCTTGATTACTAGCCAATGATGTAAGCTGTTAATAGGCGCGAGAGGAATCACCAATAATGACAATGACCCTCAAGGTACTACAGTACAATTCATGTGGTGTGAAAAGGGACTTGGTGTCAAACACCACGCAAAATCTCTTGGTCGAAGACCATTGATGTAAACCTGTCGCTGAAAGTGAGAAACTTGCCATTAAGGCATGCAAGCTTCAAAGTACTAAAAGGATTGTTCCTAAGTCAACTTCATGGATAATGAGCTGAGGTCGACAAGAAGTGACCCATCACAGGAGGGCCTTAATGAATCCCACATCAATGACAAGCAATGAAGTAAATGATTTTGGAGGTGAAAACAAACTGACGATACAGGGTTCAGGGTGGCGGTCATGAAGGAATGAAGCATGAATGTATTACAGTGGGTGAATTGTCTGAATGACTTCTCTTGAACATATAACGACACTGACAATGGATTGGTAGCGTTAACCCCAAAGATGGATGGTGTGACAGACCAATGGTGATGACCAGTGAACGGAACAACCCAACTCGGCATGGATGCAGAAGGAAAGTGTCATGTTCAAGAGCGACTTGCTACCAATAAAGTTTCTTCAAGTTTTCTTCCCAATTTTCCCCAGTCATTGCCGACCAGTACCTCTTTATTTTTGTCAAGCTTGAGGAGGATAACATATGCTTGTTCTATAATCCGCCCTTCGGGCAAACCTGTCGCTATATTTTAATGAGCCTAGCGACAGTGAAACTCGTTCTTGTCCATTTGTACGAGTTTGTCGCTATTTGGTTTTAACGAGTTTAAAGACAAAGATAACTTGGTCCTTTTCAATTTTAGAGAGTCTGAAAGGGACGGAAAGGAAACTCCAAAGCTTTTTTCATCATATAATCCCTTAAGTCTGAAAAAACGTAAAATAATACGAAAGGGATGAATGTTCGATAATTTTAGCGAGCCGAACAAGACAAGCGCTCGATATTTTTGTGTAATAATCCCTCAAGTCAAAAAATACTAAAATCTAGAGGAGGGATAGCACTTCTGATGACTTTAACGAGCCAGAGAGGCTAATCGCTCGGCAATATTTTCATATTTTACGAGTCAATTGAAAAGAGCTTAAAGGAGACTCGTTTTCGAGGAACAAGTGATGATTTCGGGTAGCAGCTAATTCCAGGTAAGATTTGGAATTTTCCAATCACGGCAGTGTCACAAGGATGGCTAATAGAATCACTCTTCACATATGTTCCTCGAAAGGGTAAACAATCAAATGGAGGTGAATGATCGGCTAAAACCAGAGTGGAGGTGATGATGAGAACACGACCAAGGCTCAAAATCTGATGATAATGCATTCACAATGGTTATTTACCGGAAAATTGGTTCATTTTTTAATGAGCTTAAACTCTGGGGGAAACATTTTCTCATTGCTTATGTTTATTTTTTAATGAGCTTGAATTCTGCATTAAAACTGCTCGTGGTGGGTTTATTTTGAAACGAGCTTGAACCCTATAGTAACACTACTTGCCAATCATATAATAAGGATATCTCATCTAAGATGCCATTTTTTATGGGGCTTGCACCTTTTGAAGCTTTGCCCCAGATCCCTTCTTTATGCAAGCTAGGAAACGACCAAAATTATTAGTTTAAAGGGTTAGAGGACCTACAAATTTAAAAAAAATAAATGGTCGCTCTTCGCTTGCATGTGGAAAGGTTTGCATGCCCCTAGGTATAGCGAAAAATTCCCAGGTTACCATGAAAAATTTCCATCCGCGTCGCAAACAAAATGCTTCCTTGGCGATGTCTACCGAAATAGACAAAGGTGAGTGGTGCAGTTGCCTCCACTCACATAAATTTGACGAGGGAATCTTATTCCAGCCTAATCCCATTTTCCTGTGAGGATGGGTGTGTCAAACTAGTCATATATCCTCCACGAAAACCTACTCTATACCCAAGGTTTTCCCGCTAAAACAGACCAGGGTGCATGCCCCCTGGGTTTCCGTCACATCCTCCTAAATCGCTCGCGCTCATCAGGTGGATGGAATGGAGATCGATGAGACATTCCTTGTGTGAAAATACCATTTAGGGATGGCATTTGACTATTTTCTATGTGTGAACCGGGGAATGACAGTTGGTCTATGAGCTTGACCATTCTGCCTTCATGCGGAAAATACATTACTCTAAAGAGTGAGGAGACGACGGCTTCCATGCAATAAATATAGTCACGTCCAAGGAGTAGATTATAATCTAGGGGTACTTGGACTACCATCACGTTCATGTGAACGGTTTTCCTTCTCAAAGTGATGGGCACATTTGGAAGGATCCCTAACGGTCGCTGGTTCCTTTGTCAAAGCCTGTCATATTTCTCATTTCAGGCAAAAGCGATGGCGAACCAAGCGCTTTCCAAGCAGTTGAGGAAAGGATACTCACAGAATTCCATCTATGATGGTACCAACCATGACCATTCTGTAAGCTTCTACAATGATTCGGAATGGTACATTAGCTGGTAAACGGGGTCTGCCTAGTAGATTCCAGTCAAAGGAAATGACTAGGTTTCTTGGAGGTGGGACCGAATAGATGGCCGAATATGACTCTGATGAACTTCCTTCCTGCGATAAAGGAACGAGAAGACTGCCCCCAAGTTCACCGGAGTCTGTGTTTATGAAAAGAATTTGAACAGTGTCGTTCTCCTTCTCTTCAGTGACGGTATCATTTGAAAATGAACATTCTAAAGGCAAGACCGGGTCAACTGTCACCTCGACCTTTTGACTTTCATCTGGTATGGATTCAGAAGGTTCATTTTCAATGATAGATGTTTCGGCCGACCACAATGGTGCGTCAGCCGGATTTTCAACCAGTGCTAGACTTGGCAAGAGTTTCTTATATCCAGGAGGGAGTCATAGCGGTGAAGTAGGACGGTCATCCAAAACTCTTTTAGCTTCGTCAAGAAAGGGACAGCGGTGGACGGCATGATCGCCTTCACACAATTTACAAGGAAATTTTCGATTCCTTTTCTGTCTAGATACTTCACTTTCACTGGTTGATGGTGTGCTTTCAACATGATCATCATAGGTTGACGACATCGGATTATGCAAACGAGTAGACCAATCCCTTAAGATCCGAGGGATGCAGGGACAATCTCGGTGATAGTGGTCTCCATTGCAAATGAAACATGGAGATTTAGGTTTAGACGGTGCGGTGTGAGGATTTTCGCTAGACGATGCATGGTTTCCCCCTTTCGTTTTTGGTTATTTCTTCTACTTTTCTTTTTTCTCTTTCCGCTTCTTCTTCTTCTCAGTTACTTGATCTTTAGCTTTACCAGCTTTGTCAAGTGAAGAGGAAGGAGTAGAGGGGAAAAAAGATGAAGTAGAAGGTTGGGGGGTAACTCTAGTGTCATCTAGTTTTTGACTTGATTGTTCAGGAATTACGGTATTCTAAATGACAAAGGTAGAGAAGAGCCATACGGAAAAAACAATCGTCAACCCTGGAAGTGACAATGTGGCCATATGGGGTGCACCAACATCTCCCCAAGAGGAGAAAGGACTAGGATTTCCTCCAAGGGGAAATCCTTGGTTGGTAGACTCCATTTTTCTCAACCTAAAGACCAACGAGGGAACTTGTGATATTATTCTGATTAAAATAAATTTTAGACGCTTTGACACAACTTGTTTTTTCAATTTTAAAGAGTCAAGAAAAGACAAAAGATGACTCTAGTCACCTTCGATTTTTAATGAGCTTGAAGTGACAAGTGCTCAGATGGACCTTTTCTTTTAAGGAGTCTAAAAAGGAGCGAAATAGATTTCTCTGGAAATATAGGCAGAGGGGATTACCAAACCAATCGCAAAACTGCATAATACTTTTTACGGTACGGCAGTCAATCTTCTCGAATGTTGTGTTCAGTGCATTGCAATCGATAGGGCGGCAAACACGACTTCCTAAGGATAAAGGATGCAGCCTATTGTGGTCTCCCAATATATACTCGACGGTACATGGTAGCACAAGTCTGTACTAGCACTTGTCGTCTCAGAGTGGAGGAATCATCCAACCAACAATGAAAACAACAGTTACCAAGTTTTACGATGCCGGAATACGTCTCTAGCCTAGACCTATAAATGTTGTGCGTTAGGTTCCAAAGCATTTTTAGATTCATTAAATTTATTTTATAGTTGATCTTGTTTAAAAATTTGCCTTTCAAGTTCACCGCGTGATGTGTATATAATTCCTAAAATGCAGTCTAAGATGATAAACAATTGTTTAATCTTCTTTTGGCAATGAAAATCCTAGCTACTAAGGAAAGAAAGTTGAGATTCTTTCAACAAAGAGCACAGAGCACACACTAAATGCACTGTCCTAAATCAAACCAAGCAGCCTAAATGCAAATGCACATGCATGTATTTTTTTAGCCTTCTTAATGTATGAATTACGATAAGAAAGCTAAGTGCAAATTTGAATTATTTTCAAAGCGACAATACTTAACAAATTTCTTTTCAAAATGAAGTGAAGATAAGGGAGACACTTTGCGATTTCGAAATGAAAATTGCTTTTCGACACTTTAAAAACTACTAATTCAAATCATATACAAGAGTAACAGTACAATTGACTATCAAGAACAATGGGATTCTCTTCTATAACTGAAAACGACACTTACGACACTTTCAGATTAAGAAACGACAATTTGACTACGCTACTTCTTTTCAAAAGAGAACTGAAAATGGCACACAATACATAAAAACACTTAGATTTCTTTGCACAATAGAGGCGGAATGATGGAAGAGAAGGGGATTTTCACAAATATATACTGACCATAGACAGCAAAACTCCTGAATAGAACTGAAAATAGTGAAGAAAAAACTAAAGTCTGAAGGTAAAGTTAACCTTCCCTGAGCATCGCACCTGTCACACAGGGAAATCAGTATGCAGCGCACCTACTACACATGGGAAGTGTGATGCATACAGACTGCCTTGAAGGGAGGGTGTGATGGTACCAGTGCAAGACTTTTAACCAGTTGTTTCTCACAATTTGCAATTCAATTCAGGGATTTAGGGCGAGTAAGTGATGTTCAGTAAATGTAAATCACAGGGGTTGATATAAGGACGTTACTAGAGCCACCACTTAGGGCAATTAGAACGTTTGCAGATCAATTGTTTAATTCATAAACAAAACCTGGAGATACACAGAAGCAACATTGATCTACTTTGCATTTGTATAAAAAATGCAATTTGAAGGCTAGCTGGCTTGACTTCAGGCTCCGTCTGTAAGTATATAAAACAAACAAAGATAGACTAACAAACAATCTATTCGCTCCCCAGCAGAGTCGCCATTTTGTTACCGGGAATAGTGTCCACTCGGAGTTGCTATTGCCACTAAGACTGGTAGCTATCTTAGAAACGAATAAGTAAAGTCTACTTTCGCTTTCCTTTATGAAAATAGATAAGAGTGGAACAAAGGACACCAACCTTAGTCTTGTGCTTGGTTTCCTTGTTTGATTCCTCTTCTTCCTGATAGATCTTTGTCGCTTCCTCTTCATCTGCCCAGCTTCAAAGAGCACCTATGGAATCAAAGTAGCATACTACTATCGAAGAACAGAGATCTATATTCATAAATAACACAGGAATATATATGTATTAACCCTACAAATGCATATACATTCAAACATACAACAATATGGAGGAAAGCTTGAATAGCTTTATGAATATCAAGGAAAGCAAGAGGATTACAACCAATAGTTCTGACCCAGCATCATCCTCCAGCAAGAAAGCCCTTCTTCACCTCAATTAAAGCTTAGATCACCCAACACTACGAAGTTTCACCAGAAAACCAACAGCACTTCTCTACAATATAAAAGATTCTAGCCTCCGGATCTCTGTGATGAGGGATCCATATATAGATGATTGTAAGGAGGTGAGTCATCTTTTATGGTTTTTATTAGTTTCCTCTCTCTGATAGTTCTTGATTCCACTTGGAGACTGATGATCTCTTACTCATCCCTGGTGGAAAACAGGGAGGCAAGTGTTAGAGGGGAAGCTTCTGGAAGATTCCATGATCTTCCACCTCGCAAACTGTCTCTGCCATTTGTCCATTCTCGACCATCGCACCCTATAGAGGGGCCATTCAGTATGCATCGTACCCTTTACATTGGGAAGGTGATATGCATCGCACCCTCTGCACTGGGTATTCAGTACGGTCCAGTTTTGACCATTTATGAGCATGTTTTAGGGAGAACTTCTGGGAGATGATGTAATCAACTAACCTTGTTCCTTTAGGCAGTGAAGCAACACTTTTAGGGACTTAGGAGCCCTTAGTTTATGGACATTTATGATTAGGGTTTTAGTGCCCAAAAATGTCTATAACACGTATGCTAATTTTTCTTCAGGAGCTAGGCCAAGGACTAGCTTGGCCTAGGTTGATATTCTGTGATTTGGTATCAGTTCCTAGATTTACTAATTCATAGTTCAAAGTTGAACTTTGCAGTTTTGAATTGGTAGATATTTTGAATCGATCTTTCAAATCATATAGGTCTTCTAACTTGACTACTGACTTTGGCATAGCATTATTAGTGCTCTCTTGTTGCAATTGTCTGTCATGTTGGTCCTCATCAATTATCTTATTGGTATAAGATCCTTCAGATGTGAGGAAGCTTACAATATTAGGATCATCGTTGAAAATCCTCCAATTGGTAATGTTATCAGGAATCGACGGTCTAAAGATTAATTCGATTGAAAATCAATCAGGGCTATAGTCTTCTGAGGGAATGAGCTTGGAAGCTACATTAGCTAAGAGGTCTGCACTAGCATTCTGGAGTCTGGGAATTGATGAAATATTAAATGCTATAAAGTGTTCAGTTAGATCTTGAACTAAATATTGGTAATGCTCTAAATGACCTAATAAAAAATGTATATTATTACATACCTGTCTGATTACAATTTCACTGAAAACTTGTAGATATTTGATGTCTAATCTTATTGCTTTATATAATCCTTAGACTAAAGCCTCATATTCTGCGGTATTATTAGTGCAATCAAACTCGAGTCTACAAGTTAGCATAGTTTTGTTTCCTTCTGGACTGATTAACACGCATCCTACTCCTGCTCCTTCATTAGACTTAGAACCATCAAAAAATAACTTCCAAAATAAAGATTGATTTACACGACTATCTATAAAATTAATACATTTAGAACAATTTGTTTGAGAAAAATTTTCTACTTGAGATAAAATATAATGTTCTAAGTAAGGTGAAGTATGAGCATTAAAATCTCCTAAGAAAGAATCAACAGAGTAGTTTCCAATGATATTATTGATGTATGGTACCGGTTCATTTTTCCTTCCAGTTCTGTTACTATTTATTTCTGATGTCTTTCTCGCTCAACTTTTATCTGATTTGGTTTACTATTGTAAGAGAGCCACATGTGCGACCAATTAGTTGCAAAGTATCCATGAATTTTTTCTGACCAATCTCTGCTAAGAATTAACCCATAAAATTATGGAATATCTGCAACTAAAATGTCGATAACTTGATATACCTTTGGATTAGATGACAACCTTATGGTAACCTGACTTAATTCACCAATCACTTCAACTTGTGATCGATCCAGTTGAACTATGTGCACAGTAGATTTTTGTTGTTGAACATTCAACTTTTCACATATTGACTTTGTTAAGATATTAGATGAAGCTCCATAATCCACTAAACAATTATGAATTTTTTTTTTGAAGACTTCATAAGTAATATGAAATGGGGGAGTATGAGATCTCGACCTTCCTCCAATTAAAGTGATATCGTTTGGATCAACTTTATTAATCACATTAGTTGGAGGTCTTCCAATTTCGTCGGAAGCTTGAGAGATTACAGCGGCGGGCAGAGGTGCAACTGGTACAGCATTTAATTCTTTCAAAAGTACCTTTTGCTGATTTTTTAACTTGCTCAATTCATAAAAAACTAATGTTATCCCTAACATTCTTCATTTCTTCTATGATATTATACTCCATTTCATCCGAAATGATCAACTTTTTTGATGGAGTTGATGAATCTGTTTGGACTAGTCTTGTTTGAGTCGTTTTAGGTGTCGTTTTCTTGACTACGACTTTCTCCTTAGGCATTGTTCTTGTGCTCTTTAACTTAGGAGTAGGTTGAGGAGGATCACGTTGATTTCTACTTCGAGTACTAAGCAGTGATGCCTCTTGGTCCTCTTCATCTGGGAGGATGAAATCCCACATACTGTGTACCTCTACAACTTCTTCTTCATCGATAGGTTCCTCAGTATCAATCTCCTCTTCCTCTTCTTCTGATTGAGCACTTTTGATAGCATTGAGCGGCTTTGAATTGATCGAAGGGTTTCTTCTATAAGGCTTGTATGGCGTTTTAGAAGAAGTTTCTAATACTTGTTTCTTAATGTCAACCATTACGTTAGACATGCTTTTCAAAACTTTCTGCAATCCTTCTAAATTGAATGGATCTTTCGATTGTTTTTTCTTGGGGCCTTCCTTAAAAGTAACCTTCTTAGATTTTCGTTCATCTAAAGCATTTTTCTTTTCTAAGGCTATGATATGTTTCTCTACCGCTATTGCTTCCTTCATATTGTCAACTAAAGTCATTTTGTTAGCCCTATCAACGAATATCGCTATGTTTGATGGTAAAGCAAAGATGTACCATTCAATTCGCACTTCTTTGCTAGGCTTGGAAGCAGTAGGAATTTTATTTAACAGTTTATGTAAACGTGAATTAAAATCTTTGAAAGGTTCTTTTGACTCAGCCCTAAGGTTAGACAGGTCATTGATTAGTGTTGCTGTAGACCTGTCATCACCGAACTTAGTCAAGAATTGTTCTTGGAGGATATCCCAACTAGTGATAGATCCAAACAGTAATGAGAAATACCATGATCTAGCTACTCCTTGCGGAGTCTAAGGAAAAAATCGGATGACAACGTCTTCATTAGTAACTCCATTAATATTTATGGATAAAATAAAGTTATTTATATGTTCTTCCACTAGCATGCTTGCTTCAGGATTAAAATTAGGTAGCCATTTTCAAGATGGTCCGATATCTGACTCAAGGGCATAGGCATTAAGACTACCCCTGGGTTATTCCATGGAGATTGGGTTATCATTGCACTACTAACAGAGAAAAACGCAGAAGATGATCCCTGCAGTTGGGAAGATGAGGATATTAAGATTCCAGATGATTTAGAAGGAGATGTGGAAGCTCCAGTGGACTGGTAGACAATAATCTGAAGTGGAGGGGTGGATGGTTGACTTCACGGTGGAGAGGTTGAGATGGATGTTGATGACGAAAGAGTCTCACTATCAGACCCTTTAGGTGATTTCCTTGCTCTTTTCCTTGTAGGTAGAGGTAACTCAGTTGGCTGAACACCAAACTTTTCGCTCTTTAATCTGGTGAGAGGATGAGCAGGGTTATATTGCAAAGTCACAGTGCCTTGAGACTTATTAGATCTTTGAGGTGATATAGAGAATTGTTGAATTTTATGGATCAAAGATTCAAATTCAAGAGGTTCAATAGTAGATTCCTCTAAAATGTCAGGGTTTGTGGCAACAGTTGTTGTTCTTTCAACTTCTTGCTCTAGATTTAAACATTCTAAGTGTGATGGAGAAGTCGCGGGAGATGGCGAGGGTGATTTACTCTCAGAATGGTATTTAGATTTAGACTTACTTTCCATTCATAGTTTAGGGCCCTCCTTCTAGTGCCAAATATGTTGAAGCCCTGA
This sequence comes from Pinus taeda, assembly GCA_000404065.3. NCBI lineage: Eukaryota > Viridiplantae > Streptophyta > Pinopsida > Pinales > Pinaceae > Pinus > Pinus taeda. The sequence continues at coordinate 37,943 of APFE030082138.1, read as the reverse complement.
AAATTGGTTCTACAACAAGGGGGATACCCACCTGGTTCAGACCTTGGTTAGAAGCTCCTTTTCCGTTTGGTATAGTGGGTCCGACTGGGGATATCGGACCAGTTTCCCAATATATGTGTGTGTGTGTTGAGAATTGATATTTCCTTTCTAAAAGTTCCTAAGTAAATTGCTTTTATTCTAAATCTAATCTAATGACATGCAATTGTATTCTAATAAACAGAAATATCTAATTATAAACTAACCCGGGATGTAATCTTTCCGTTATGCGATCTAAAATGATTTCAAATAACAATTGATAATAAAGATCATTAAACTATTATGAGAAAAGAATTCAATCAAGATAAACCACTTTGTATAAAAAGTTAGACGAAACAATTGTGAAAAACATATCGCATAATAAGCTACTCATATATTAAGCATAAATAAATATCTATCACCGTACAGAAGTGCCAAATGATAACTCAAGCATTCACGGATCAATACATAAACAACTGAACATGAATATCACTTTAACACAAAGGCAGAAATAGTTAAGAGATAAAAGTACCATTTATAACTAGTTCTACTCATGAGCCTCAAGTGATAATGATTTATCTCTTCTTAATCCAACATCCACTAAGATTACAAAAGTGCAACAGCAGTAGCAGATATTAAATGCAGATATCAATAAATCATGTTCCATTCATTCATCAAAACCTCCTCGGAGGGTGCAAAAGTGCATGTTTTGAGGACAAGTTTTTGACAAATTTCAGGACCCTTCTCTAAATTCAAGAGAAGGGTTTAAATACTACTAACTAAATCTAAAAACAATTTATTACAAAAATGTAGGATACGGTTTAAATGACCATCCTCATTTCAGGAAAAAATAAAGTAAAATTGACACTAACACTGAATCTAAAACTAAAACTAACAACTAACTATTTGTGTATATGTTCCTTGAAATCGCAAGTGTTCAGCATTTGTTTGAGGAGAGTCAGCTGGCCGACTTCCAACTTTAACTGTCCTATGAAGATAGAATCGACAAGAGCTAGTGCCATCTTCTTGGCAGAATTGATGATACATTTGAGAGTCATGCATTAACTGTGTGGTTTTACCAAATACGCCCAGTAAGAATCCCAATTCAACTTAGTTAATATTTTGATTGATTCTGTCTTTTCTTGAGCCTTCTGTCTCCAGCCTGTCTGCAGATGTTGTACTTTTGGTAGATGTCTTGGAGTGGTTTCTGAGATCAGATTTTCCCTGTGTAAATTTTCATTGATGCAGTCAATGTCACTGTTTGTTGATGTGGCTGCTTCCTCTACCGCTTGTTCTATTTTCCTGATTTGTGAATCCCACTTGTTAAAGAGCATTTCTTTGTGAGTGTCGTTCATTATTGGTGCACCTTCCCTTTTCCCTTCCTCTGTTTCTTGCCAAGCCAAATATTCAGTAACTCTTTTATCGATTAAATCGTAATCATGTCGTAAGTTCAAGACTTGATTAGTAATTTTATCGCTTATTTCACAATAAGAGTTCCACTGTGATATTCTTTGGCACAATGCTTCCTGTTATTGCAGGTTGATCATTTAGGGAAATGGATTTTGTGAAGAATTTTGTAAGCTTAGGATCATCCTTGTGCATCTATTGGATAACCTGTAACTGTTTTTTCTCTTTCGGCCAAACTGTTCTGGTATCCTATTTGCATTTGTTGGAAGTCCTCCTGTAATCTTTCAAGTTGTTTTTGTGCTTCATTGTTGGTGTTGGCTTGTTGCAGTTGTTGTTGAAAAACCTATATTTGATCTTCTTTCTCTTTCAGTAATTGTTGTACCTTAGATTCTTTATCAATGTTCATAGAGGCATATGCTCCTGCGATCTGGGATAATTTGGTGAGATTTTCAGTGGGATTGGTGGTAGGATCTTGCCATAGGATGTCTAATTGCTCTGCATCATGAGAGAGCACGTTTTCCAATTTCATTTTCCTTTTTTGTCTTCTCACCACCGCCTTGTGTTGTGGACCATAAAATACATCAAGAGGAGGAATTTCCTCTATTTTGACCATAAGTTCAGAGGATGGGGTAATGGGAATATGTTCCATTTCTGAGACATTGCCAATTGTTCCTGTGACTATATCTTTTGTTGCTTGTACATTACTCTCAGGTGTCTTTGTGCTTTGTCCTTCAATATTGATTAAATCATTGAATGTCACCCATTCTTTATCTATCTTGGTTCTAACTGATGGTCGCTGGACGATGAGAGGGGGAGGATCTAGCTATGGAGAGGTCAAAACCTGTTGTTGTGGGAGCTCCTTTGACTGGACAGTATCCCTTACTGACTCTTCACTTTTATCATGGTCACTTTCAGACCTCTTAGAGCGTTTTGATGTTTCTCTCCTGAACTTAGATTTAGGTTTGTCTGTGCCTGAACTCCCACTGAAACTAATACTAGGAGTTGGTTGCCTTAGGAGTTCCAAGCATAATTTATCCAGAGGGATATTAGGTAACCTCATTTCCCTCTATATCTTGAACTCTTGAAATTTTGCTAGAGGAAATCGCATTTGGGCGAAATGTAGAATTTCTTTAAGTGTACCTTTCTGTTGGAACATGTCATCAAAAAGATCATTTTCTTTAGAAAACACCTTATTTTGACTGCACTAGTGAAATTTTTAGCAATATCATGAGGGTTGAACAGTCTTCCTGGAAATTTGAAAAATCATAGACATGTTATGTTGTTTACTTCTTTGAATGCATTTCCTACATCAAACAGTGAAAAGGCCCTACAGGCCACAAGAAATTGTGGCCAAATGGCCTTCTTCTTGTCCTTCAAATATTTAGTCATACCTCCTTCTCCGTAGGTTTGATAAGCAATCTCTCGTGCCAGTAGTTTATCAGGAACATAATAAAGGTAAGACATGAGGAGAAGTAAGACTTCCGAATACCCTGACATATGTAAACAGTTCTTCTCCAAACCATCTCGCGACAGGGAGTATATCAACCTCCGCTTCGGGATAAAATCTTGGAGCGTCTTTATCATACAACATTTTGTACAGAGGCAACATGATTCCATGAAAAATCTTGTAGAAATGCGGAGTGAACTTGGAGTCCCACAATTCTTTGTGATAAATATGAATGGGTAAGGGATCCTGAGTCGTCCATTTCCAACCCATTAAAGGAAACTTGGAAATATAACAGATTGCATCCATCATAAATGCAAATAAGTATAAAGGGAGATAAATTCTCTGAGACATAGTTCTTTTTTACTGGTAACTCAAAATGGTTGTGGCTAAGTTTTCAGATAATATCTTAGCCCAATCTACAATAGTAGCATTAATTGCGGCATCCAATAATGGTAGCCATTCAGATGAAAATTTGTTAATGTCTGGCTTCCCAAAAAGTCTACAGGGAGGTGAGAGAACCAGTACTATACATACCATGCTTATCCTTTTTTAGTGGTTCGTCTCTTCTTGACCAGTCCTTGGTGCATTCTACTAGATCTTCATTTTCTTTAGCAAACTTCTCCATGAACTGTTTGTTATAAGTCACCTTTGGCTCTGGTAAATGATACATGAGCGTCAAATCTTATGGAGTGAACAAGCCAATGAGTCCTTGACCCTGAGCCTTAAATTGCCTATTTGTAATGTCAGTGCTATCCAGTACCCATTTAACCATGTCCGTGTATGGAAGAATTTTGGGCCTCACTGCTATCCGGTGCAAGAACGAGCAAGCTAGCTCTATAATAGACACCTCAGAAGACCCATGTGAGCCTGCAGTAGCTGTAACCTCCATAATTTTGGGATTTTCTTCCTCAAGTAGATTGTACATGCCTTCCCAAGTAGTAATACCAGCGTATTTGTTACAGGCGGTGTCTGTATACAAGGGTGTCATTTCTTTGTCTTCAGAACTCGGAGATTTGCCCTTTTTTCCCATAATATCCTGAACACTACTTTGTGTAGTTCTCTACTCTTTGTTCCTGCAGTTTACAAATGGGGTGAGAATAATGATAAGAAAAAGGTGACGGGAAAGCTTTAAATGCTGAAGACATATAAAATATACCACCTTATGTGAAATGGCTCTTCAATCAGAACAAAACCATATTTCATTAATGATTGACAACTAACTCATTGATTAGTATTAACACACATGACCTAGTTTTGGTTTATGGAAATATCTTTTTAGAACAACGAGGCCTAAAGATTTGCGATGAGGTGATTTATGATTCACTTCATAATATCGCAGATCACAGTATCATAGATCGCAATATCGTGGAATCGCAATATTGCGGAATCACAATATAGCAATATCGTAGCGTATGTCAATAATCCATTAATGTGTTTTCTACGAAATGCGATTTGCGATATGCGCCATTGCATATCGCATATCGGAAGTTTGAGGTATTTCAATGTAAATAATGTTTGAAGCATGTGATGCGATGAATGTTTTTAGTGTGTAGTTTCGCATCGTGATCTCACAATTTTAGAATCCCGCTTGTAGGGAGGTATCCATTACCCTTTTTGCGATGCGATATATTTTTTTAAGGAATGATCTTATCCTAACTTATCATAAAACTTAAGCTTTTTATATTTTTTGAGGGTATTCTCCTAAGTTTATGATAGTGAGTTTTATTGAAAAAGGAAATACAAGCACTAATCGATTTTTTAGTTTTTTATAAGGGTCCCCACTTATTTAGTATTAGTGATAAAACTACATAAGAAGGGGGATTGTTGCTGTCCACAACACATACATCAAAGGTGGTCAGAATAGGAAGAGGAAGGTGCCTATTGCACATATAGTGTCAACCTCTCTCAAGTCTATACAAACCTAGGGTTGATAATTTAATTTGGTAGCCTTGGGAGTTGCAACATTAATGTTGCAATACTTGGGATCATCACTTTTTGGTGCCATTAGCAGGGAGGGTTTCAAAGTGAGCACTATCTTGTTTCTGGAATGATTCCTTCTTTCTTTTCTACATTCATATTTTCTGAAAAAAAAAAAAAGAAAAAAAAAATTGCATTAGAAATCTCTCATTGCATTAGCATTCTCATTCAAGTTTTTTTATAAAAACAAAAAATATTTCTTCAATACCACAAGCCCCCCCACCATCCACATTTTTCAAGTAGAATAATTAGATGTGGCATAGAATTTAGAAGGAGGCATGAAGCAACTCTACTCTGTCAAATCATATTAGAAAATTTCTTATCCTCCCCAATATTTTCAACCATATGAAGGGTCTTATGCCATTTCTTATTTTCATCGATATCAAAACCAACCTCCTCAATGGGGTGATCCATAATTTCCACAAAATGCATGCTCTTATCCTCTCCAACCTACCATTCCTCCTTTACATCCATATCAACACCATCCTCCTCAGTGGGTTGATCAATATTTCCCCCAATATCCTCAATTCCCATTTGTTGACAGTGTTGGACCCGGCAACATGTCAAGCGATCTCCCTAGTAAGAAGTCCCAATTAGACCTTAGACTGTTTGGTGTAGGAGTCCCAGTAGTGGGTCGCACGGTAATGCCTTAACCGTGATTTTGCACAGAGGCAAGTAATATGTCCCTGTTGGTAGCAAGGGTGTGAAAGTTGCAATGAGACAAGGAAGGTGCATGAACAGTTCTAACACACACAGAGTTGGGTGAGTGCACCCCTTGGAAACATGTCATAGCACATGACTTGGAAGGGAACACATGAGCAAAGATGCACCACAAACTGGAAATAAAGTTAGCTAGCAATCCAAAGTGATGGTTAAACCAATCAACACATTTCAGTAAGATTCATACATACTTATACATAATAGTCCATACATGCACGCGTGAGAAAATTATACATATACCATTTAGAGTAAACAAGATAGCTGGAGTACAATATGACATATGCATGAAATGTGTTGGCTCTGTTATATTAAGAATTGTAAGCTCCAGTCATACAATACATCTATTTCCAACCACTAGTTCTGATAGTGGAACATTACAGCCACAACTACGTGCCCCTCCAAAGAGATATACCAGTTCTGCATAGTGGAGAAGCCAAGGCATGTTACAATACTGTCCAAGTTCTCTCTAAGATAGTCTTATCGAAAGCTTGGCTGACTAAAAGCCTTTACAATGAGTTATGAGGGAATATTTATAGCAAAGGGTGGGGTGGCCCTTGACATTCTCCTTTTTGATAGTTCATCTACCCTCATGACTCTTCATCTACTTTATGACTGTTACATCCAACTATCAAAACTTGACAAGACGTTATATAGAATCTACACATGTACCCATGTGAGACAAAATGGCTTGAGAAAGCCATGCAAAACATCACTAACACTCAGACTGTTGTGGTGAGACCAAATCTTTGACATCCTTGTGATGGTCAATGTTGGTGAATTGATGCCAAGCTTGTTCATCTGTGATGGTCTCCATGCACTCAATTATGACATCTTGTTGAAGTGAACTCTTTCCTCCATTACATTCGAGTACACTGATATGGATCCTCTATCCAACTCGTCTAATATCATGCGCATGGTCATCTTGGGTGCAACAAAACTGACAACATGTTGATCCATTGTGTCGGCGCTGATCTAAAAGCATGTGTTGGTGGTCGTGCACATCAACTTGTCAAAATACATGTTTAAATCCAGTTGGACTTGATTCTTGTCTTCACCTCGGTGAGTGTGCCAAATGGGTGGGATCGCATGCGTGTTCACAATGACATGCATGCTTCTAAAATACCTCGCATGTGATCAACAACACTGCTCAACTTGTCTACTCTGTGCCAACTGCTGGGTTGGATCTATAACTTGTACAGGCACAATTTCATCCATTTGTGCAAGTTGCGCCCCCTTCTATGCAATTTCCTATTGCAACTCATTCTCTCGTCCATGAAACTATTTTTCTTCCTTGAGTTTTTGCTTCAGCACATGCAACTACTTCTTTGTTTCGTTCTCTACCTTCGCATGATCTTCCTTTTGCACCATCACTTCATAGCCTCAATCTCCAAAGCTTCTTTCGTCATGAGTGGATCTACTTTGAACTTGTTGGTTTTCTTTGCCTCTATGATGTCAACAACCTACCTCTTACATTCATCACACATGGGTTTGTTGCCTTCAGTTGTGGCTGATGGTGCTGCTCACTGTGACTCTGTTAAAATTTATCTTGATATCCTTGTCTATGAACAACTTGATGTCTTCGTCGATAGGCAAGTTCATAGACACTTGATCGACTACATTTCCAGTTGCACTCTTAACAATGTCTTTGACTCTGCTCTCCTAGAAGCCATTGTACTTGTGCTGCTGAGAGATAGATGAACACCTGTGATTCCTAGAGACATAGCAACACTCATGGCAAGCAATATGTCAGGCAAAAACCAAAACAAACTTGATGACTGACTTGCAACATACCTGTGTGATTGAACGTGAAAGTTGTGCAGCTTCGATCGAGAGGTCGGGAGACTTATTGCAAAAATTGCGCAAGGCATAGTTCGGTCCATTGGGAGGTTGACTGACTACTAGAGCTACGCAATGCACAGTTCAGCCTAGCTTACTAAGGACTGAAACTGTACAATGAGCAATTTCAGTCAGCACTGACATTCAACCAGCAAACTGCATTGCACAATTTCTTGGGCCAGCAAGACATTGCTTCTAAGAAATGCGCAATGAGAGCCTGGAGGTTAGTGTTGGGCTAGACTTGTGCAATTTCTTGAGGGAAGGGAGAGCCTTCACTTCGAGAAATAAGAAGTGTTAACTGGACATAGCACGGTCCTAGCCAAGGCAGCCTAGACCAGTCGACAGAAGACTTAAAACATGAGAAGTCGAGATGCATGGTGAGATGAGTGCAAACAAGAGTGAATGACCATTCATGCAAAAAACAAGTGAAGGATTCAGAAAAGTGACCATCCGTGCAAAATAGTGTCATGCATGTGATAGCAGCAAGATGCAAAAAAAAATGTAAACAATGCTTATACGAGCTAACGTACATGCAAATGACAATAAGCGCTCACTAAAATCAAGAAGACAACACTCACACAAAGAAAAACATTAAAAGAGATAAAAACATAACGCAAGACATGAAAGGCAGGCTTACCCCAAAACAACTGAGTTGAATGTGTCGACAACTCCTAGATGTGATGTGGGATGTCAGAGTTGCAAGGTTGATGTGAGGAATGAGCTCTGCAACGTTCGGTTGATGAGTTTCAATAAAATCAAGGTTGTGCCACACATGCCACAAATCTAGGAAAAGTGACACTTTGTGGGAGGTTTTTGAAATGATCCTTACATGTAACCTCCAATTGCTAAAAATAGATCCCTGGATCAAGGGATGCCTTTGCATGTTTCCTTGGGAGAAGCAGTCCATGCATGAAAATCAATTTTTCTCAGTCCCAGAGGGAACTGGTCAACCCAACTCCACATGCAACAATCTCCTCATCTGAACGGAAAAAATGCGCATTTTTCGGAGGGAGCTAGGCTAGTTGCCCAGTGGGATTGCACAATTTCTAGGTAGGGCGGTTGGCTGCTACCCAGAATTACGCAATTTCTAGGATGAGAAACACTACTGGGAGGAATTGCGCAGTTTTCCTAGTGAACAGTGACAGGAAGATTTGCGTAATTCTGGAGCCCAATAGGCTGCTAGACAGAATTGTGCAATTTCTAGAGGGAAGGCTAGTTCCCCTCCAAAATTGCCCAATTTCTTAAGGGAGCTGCTCAGCCTACAGCTGGACCAAGTCCAGAGAAACAACCTATGAGGGGTATGCAACAAGTTGTCATTCTGTAAGAAAATCACTCAAGCTTGTGTACTTCACAAGGCAAGACATGTTGTTTTGAAAGGTTGGTAGGGAGGCTCCGAAATGAAGCTAAGGAAAAATTTTGTAGGGTGGTTGTAGCCACTACAACACTTGGTGACACACTGGTAGAACTCCAACTCTCTGAATGGACGTTGTTCATGAAAAGCAAGTCTAACACCTCCGGAAGTATTGTTTAGTTCTTAGTTTGTCTTGGTTTGCACACTTGCTTGATTGTAAGATGTAGCATCTTCCAAGCTCTTGGTCAATTGACACACATTCCAAGCCAAGGAAACACAGTTGTTTCGATTGGGGTTGAGGGGTATATTCGTGCACAAGCAATATAGTCATCAGAGTCTTAGTTTCATATCTGGTGTTGCTCTGCTCCTAGCAGGCCATGACAGTACCCCAACAACGTCACGTGGGAACACAAGCATCACTCTGCTACTAGCAAACCTAGTCAATACCCAAGCGAAGTTACTTGCATTACCTCTCTGCGCAGGAATCCTTTCTCTTCTTTCACCTTATTCATTTTTCACTTTTCATTCAATTTTTTTTTCATACTTGTGCATAGCACTTATTCATTTTAGAGGTGAAAGAGGGATCTTAACTTATTGAGAATAGAAGGGGTTGTTCCTTCAAAGAAGTAGTTTAGTATATACCTATGACGTGCCTATTAATTTTTTCCCCCTCACCTTACTCTACTTGACTAAGCTGACAAGGGTTAACCCAAAAACAACCAACTAGAGAAGATGACACTAGTTAGCATGCAAGTGTTGTGTTTTCACCAAGGTTCACTTTGAATAGTACGTATTTTCCATCAATGTATCATGGACTAAAAGTAACAAGTTCATCATATAGAGGTAGGTCGACAGATAACCAAGTAGTGATAGATGCACAAGGCCTCTTGTACTTTTACCTATCTTGTTTCAAGAATCATGCATCGTTTCATGCGGAATTAACCTACGAACAAAAAAAATGAAACAAACAGCAAAGAAAAGCAGAAGTAGAAGTAAATGTGAAAGCAAAGTGAGTAAGAAAACAAACAAACAAGCAAGAAAACACACAAAGAAAGAAGCAAACATGCATGCAAGAAAACAACTCAAAAAAGACAAGAATTACTCCTACTCCTAAGCTAACAATTCATGGGTCATCTCACATGAAGTGATAATTCCAATGTTTCCATTAGCACATTGGCTGACCCATGTTGGTGAAGGCATTGTTCGCGAACAACACAATTGTGTGAACCATCAAATGTGAAAGATACAACAATGAAAACAGACACACTCTGAGCTTACAAGCATCCACTAAACAAAAATGAGTGAAAGCGCATGACATGAATTTTGTGGACTTGCCATGGTGCTATGCTACACTGTGTTCAGATGTTGAGTGTATGCATTCCCTTGACCGTGACATGCAAGAAAGCATGAGAAACGTAGACCACTTACGTTGCACAAGTGTGCTTTCTATGTAATATTGCTCCAATGCATGAGAAATTGGATCATGTAGTTTGAGTGGAGGAAGTGAATATAAGTGTTGGATTATTCTTCAATGCATAAAGATGAGTGATGAGGAGCCTCCGGTGTTTGAACAATTTCCTAGTCGGAAGTGAGACCAACCTCAAGACAATGATAGCCTAACATAACCTTCAACTCGGGCTAAAGTGCCTCAATAGTCTAGAGGGTTTCGACTTCGTCAACAAATAAATCATCATAGACCAGTGTCTTAGACAGATTAACAACGAGTGAATCAACATTGTGATCAGATGATGAGGTAAAGAGATCACGATAACCAAGATCAAAAAACTCAATATGTTGGTCAGCATCCTCATGATTTGATGAATCACATAGAGGGGTAGATGAAAAGAAAGGATGATCACCCTCTGCATTTTTGGAAAAAGCAGATGAAAGATCAAGTGGATTTTTAATGAATTATTGTTCCTCTTCATTGTCATATGGTGGATTGATATTTGGTGTGTCCTATGAATAACCAACAATGGGTGCATCCATGGATGGATATGCACATGAAAAATCAAGGATGGTAGGATCATCAAGGATGTCAGGAAACAACGGAGGAGTTATGGATAGATAGGGATGTTCCCCTGCTACTGGTGGATGTTCAAGCTCCTCGTCATGCTCTTCATGAATGCCAACGCATGTTGGTTGTGCACCACCAACTACATTAATAGACCGATCCACATTGAAAACAAGTGTAGAGTCAAAAAAGGAAGAACACAAGGCATTGTCATCTGAAGGATGATCATAATACAAGGATGGAGGTTGCGGTACAAAATACATGTGATGAGGTATGGGACTCACAAAATATTTTACACAAAAATTGGAAGTAGCGATGTCGAGAGGATGTGATGGTTCAACAAATGTGTGTTCACACTCTCCCACATCACTTTGCAATGGTGGAGTTGTTTGATGAGGGGATGATAGACAGTCACTTGTGACAGTGACTGTATCCATTTATGATTGTGCAACTCCATCACTAAAGAATGCTATGTGGGGTTTGAGCTTGAACTTATTCTTTGGATGGACTAATTTTTTAAGGCAGTGCTTGAATCTATGTCAAATATAGGGAAATTTCATTTGGCTCTTCAGAGCTTGAAACTACACATCACGGAAGTGTGGCAAAAATCCATAAGAAATTCATGCGGAGCCTTCTGTTGTTGTAATAGCTTTTGGTCAAGATGTTCTGGATCAAAATGGTGGAAAGTGTCCTCAGTGAGATCATAGAAGTGCTTAAGTGAGTGCATGTTGTCAGCTGGTACGCTGCACAACCACTGATGTGGATATTCGCGAACTGTGTATGCAAGCAGCAAACAGCTCTGTTTGTCAGAACATCCATCATCGTTGTGAAGCAAGACAAGGAATTCATGTAAGAACTCACGCCAAGCCACTTTTCCTTCACCATCGTACGTGAACGTAGACAAGAGATCAAAGAACTCCTTCGTGATGATGACAAATTCGACATGAGAAAAACATCTTGGAGGAAGGAGAGTGCAAGACGCCATGATAGATATGCAAAGGTTCAAAACAAGATGAGAGGGCATAGCTTGTCATCTAGCCCTCCTTCTAGTGCCATAAATGTTGACGGTGTTGGACCACCAACATGTCAGGGGATCTCCCCAGTAAGAAGTCCCAATTAGACCTCAGACCATTTGGTGTAGGAGTCCCAACAGTGGGTTGTATGGTAATGCCTTAACCACGATTTCACATAGAGGAAAGTAAGATGTCACTGTTGGTAACAAGGGTGTGACAACTACGGCAAGATAAGGAAAGCCCATGAACAGTTCTAACACATAGAGAATTGAGTGAGTGTGCCCGTTAGAAACTTGTGATAACACGCAGCTTGGAAGGGAACACACAAGTGAAGATGCACCACAAACTAGAAAGAAAGTTAGCTAGAAATCTAAAGTGATGGTTAAACCTATCAACACATTTCAGTAAGATTCATACATACTTATAAAGAATAGTCCATACATGCATGTATAAGCAAACAAATACATATATCATTTAGAGTAAACAAGATAGTTGGAATACAATGTGACATATCAATGAAACGTGTTGGCTCTGTTATATTAAGGAGTATAAGTTCTAGTCATACAATACATCCACGTCCAACAAATAGTTTCGATAGCATAAAATTATAGCCACAACCACCTACCCCTCCAAAGAGATATACTAGCTCCGCGCAGTGGACAAGCCAAGGCCCATTACAATATTGTCCAAGCTCTCACTAAGATAGTCTTCTTGGAAGCTTGGCTGACCAAAATCCTTTACAATGAGTTATGAGGGACTATTTATAGCAAAGGGTGGGGTGGCCCTTGACATTCCCCTTTGTGACAGTTCAGCTACCCTCATGACTCTTCATCTACTCTATGACTGTTAAATCCAACTATTGACACTTGAACTTACACTTGATAAGACGTTACATACAGTCTACACATGTACCCATGTGAGACAAAATGGCTTGAGAAATCCATGCAAGACATCACTAACACTCAAACCGTTGTGGTGAGACAACTCTTTGACATCCTTGTGATGGTTTATGGTGGAGAACTGATGCCAAGATTGTTCATCCATGATGGTGTCTATACGCTCAATTGTGACATCTTGCTGAGGAAAACTCTTGCCTCCATTGCATTTGGGTACACTGATATGACTCCTCCGTCCAACTTATCTGATAGCATGTTCATGGTCATCCTAGGTGTGACCGGATTGGAAACATGTTGATGCATAGTGTCTGCGCTAATATCCAAGCATGTGATGGTGGCCGTGCGCATCAACTTGTCAAAATACACGTTCAACTCCAGTTCAACTTGCTTCTTGTCTTTGCCTCAATGAATGTGTCAAATGGGTGGGATCGCATGCGTGTGCACAATGACATGCATGCTTCTAAAATCCCTTGCATTCAATCAACAGCACTGCTCACCTTGTCTACTCTGTGCCAGCATTTGGGATGGATCCATAACTTCTACGAGTGTAGTTTCATCCATCAGTGCATGTTACACCCACTGTAGTGCATGGTCTTGCTACAACTCATTCTCTCTTCTATGCAGCTCTTGTTTTTCCTTGATTTGCTGCTTCAGCACATGAAACTCCTTCTCTATTCCATTCTCTACCTTCACACGATATTCATGTCGCGTTGTCACTTCATAGCCTCAATCTCTAAAGTTGCTTTCGTCATGACTGAATCTACTTTGAATTTGCAGGTTTTCTCTGCCACTATGCTGTCAACAAACTTCCTCTTGTATTCGTCCCATGTGGGTGTGCCACCTTTTGTTGCTACTAATGGTGTTGCTCACTGTGATTTCATTTCCATTGATCTTGATATCCTTTTCTATGAAAAACTTGATGTCTTCGTGGATAGGCAAGCTCATAGACACTTGATCGACTGCATCCCCAGTTGCACTCTTAACATTGTCTTTGACTCTTCTATCCTAGAAGTCGTGGTATTTATGTTGCTGAGAGACAGACAAACACCTATGATGCCTAGAGACATAGCAACACTCAGGGCAAGAAATATGTTAGTCAAAAACCAAAACAAACTTGAGGACTAACATGCAACATACCTGTGTGATTGAACGTGAAAGTTGCACGACTTCGGTTGGGAGGTCGAGAGACTGACTACAAAAATTGTACAAGGCATAGTCCAGACCATCAAGAAGATGACTAACTACCACAAATGCGCAATGCACAGTCCAGCTTGGCCTGTTGAGGATTGAAACTGTGCAATGCACAATTTCAGTCAGTAGTGACATGCAACTAGCAAACTGGATTGTGCAGTTTCTGGGGCCAGTAGGAAACTACCTCCAAGGATTGTGCAATGCAAGCCTAGAGGTCAGTGTTGGGCTAGACTTACACAATTTCTAGAGGAAAGGGAGAGACTTTGCTTCTAGAAATGTGCAGTGCTAGCTGAGCAGGGCATGGTCTGGGCCAAGGTAGCCTAGACTGATCGATGAGCAACTAAAAACATGAGAAGTATGGATGCATGGAGATATGAGTGCAAATAAGAGTGAATGATCATTCATGGAAATAGAAAGTGCGAGATTCAGAAAATGGGAAAGCATGCACTTGTGTGAAGCGAGTCACCACAACGATGACCATCCGTGCAAAATAGTGTCATGCATGTGATAGCACGGAGATGCAAATGAAAACTTAAATGGTGCTTATAAAAGCTAACATACATGCAAACAATAGCAAGCACTCATTGAAATCAAGCAGACATCACTCACACGAAGCGAAACATAAAATGCGACACAAACGCAATGCAAGACATGAAAGGTAGGCTTACCCAAAAATAGTTGAGTTGAATGTACCAACAACTCCTATATGCAATTTGGGATGTCATATCTACAAGGTCAATGTGAGGAATGAGCTCTATAGCATCTGATTGATGAGTTTCAATAAAATCAAGGTTGTGACGTGCATTGCACAAATATAGGCAAAGCGACACTTGGTGGGAGGTTTCTGAAATGATCCTTGCATTTAACCTCCAGTTGCTAAAAATAGATCCCTAAATCAAGGGATGCCTTTGCATGATACCATGGGAGAAGCAGTCCATGCATGCAAATCAGTTTTTCTCAGTCCTGAAGAGAACCAGTCAACTAAACTACACATGCAATAGTATGCTCAACTAAAGGGAAAAAATGTGCATTTCTAGGAGGGATTTGGGATAGCTGCCCAAAGGGATTGTGTAATTTCCTGGCAGAGCAGTTGACTGTTGCCTAGAGTTGTAGAATTTCTAGGCTAAGCACCCATGCTCGGAGGAATTGCTCAATTTTCCTAGTGAATAGTGATAGGCAGATTTGCACAATTCTAGAGCCCAACAGGCTGCTAGACAAAATTACGCAATTTCTGGAGGGAAGGTTAGTTCCCCTCCAAAATTGCGTAATTTCTTGTGGGAGTTGCTCAGCCTGTAGCTAGACCAAGTCTTGAGAAACGGCCTGTGAGGGGGGTGCAACAAGCTCTCATGGACAGGCTATCATTCAGCAAGAAAATCATTGGATCTTGTGTACTTTACAAGGCAAGACATGTTGTTGTGAAAGGTTGGTAGGGAGGATCCAAAACGAATCTAAGGAAAAATTTTGGAGTGTGGTCGTAGCCGCTACAACACCATCTTCACACCAACCTCCTCAATAAGGCGATTCATATTTCCCTCAATGTCCTCAGTATCCTACAGTCCAATCTCAATAAACATACCATGCACCTCCTCCAAAGCCATCTCAAAGACCCACTTCCTCTCAAATACCTGCACAATCACTTCCTGACCCCAACAATAAAATACCTCAGCCCCTTACAATGTTGAGATAAAAAATATATATATATATCAAAAAGCTCCTCTTTATCTAAATGATATTCATCATATATCAAGAAGAGTATTTCAAAAAGAATATTTCTCTATTGTCATTAAATAAAAACATCAAGCAGAAGAATATCCAGGGGAGAATAAAGATTCGTAGACCACCTTTGATGAAGACAAACCATTAGAACCTAATATCGAGAAATTTCTATTATAACTTCAGGAGACTAACTAACCAATAGTAGAATATTTGAATGGCGCGCAAAAAGAAGACATGAAGAATATTCCAAATAAGCAAGTGAACCAAGGGCATCATAGATTTATTGAGCTTTGGTTTCAGAAAATCAATAAGATGGAGCATCACTCTCTTCTTCAACAGCGTTTCATATCATTTCAATCAAAGCAGTTGGTCTCTCCTATTATGGTACATATGAAAGCATATATTTTAGACTGGCACAATGAGTTCATTTGTCATATGGGTATGTATATGGCTCCATTAGAAGTATTCTTATGCTTTAAACATATTTTCTTCTTCAAAAAAAGTAGGATAATATAAATAAATAAATAAAGGGAAAAAGGAAAAGATAAAATCTCAAGTGAAAACCTATCATTTGAGGTGCCTAAGATTGGCTCACTAGTTGAAAACCTCTATTAGGCAACCAATGTGTTGTAAAAAGAGAAAAAAAATGAAATAAGATCCTAGGTGAAAACCTCCTTTGAGGTGCTTAGGAAGACTTGTTGGTTGAAAACCTCATTGAGGTAGCTAGTAGGCCTAGAAAAGAGAAAAAGTGATGAAAAAAGAGAAAAAACCCAAAAATAAAAAAGAAAGATTATTTGCTCCAAGTATATATGCAGGGTCTCTCCTACTTGCTCAAACAACAAGAAGTTGATAAGAAAAGAAAACATCTAGTCAAGGGTAGTCAACATTGGGTTTTCCACCTTCTATACCAAGATGCTTGAACATGGCTAAGAAAAAGTCCATACATCTTTTTTCATCCTCACAATGCATCCCCATGCCATTTACCATCATTATCAAGTTTTTCCTATTCATTTTCCCTGTTTCCCTAAAGTGATATAGGAAAGTTTGTGTTGCTATAGGATTTCTAAAATATGCAGGACATAAATTGTTTTCACCATAAAAAATGTGCATCCATTGGCCAATATGTTTTATGGGGAGATGAATAAGGAAGATGGTTACATGCTTAAAAAATTTCAGCAAATTCGAGTACATATTTTTCGAGAAATTCGTCGACATCACCTACAACCAATTTTCATTTTTCTAAATATTCGTGCACCCATTGGCCAATATTTTTAATGGGGAGATGCATAAGAAAAATGGAAACATGTTCAAAAAATTTTAGTTCAATCCAATCTATCGTTTGGAGATATGGATTAATCAAGTCTACTATAGGATTGTCCTATATTTCTATAGGATTGTCTTAGATTTTCTACAATATTGTGATAGGCGTAGAAAAAGGGATCATATATTATGTTTTTCACATAGGAAGAAGAGGAGGGGTCCACCACACCATCATCATCCATCCTCCACACCATTTGGCCACTTTTCCACACGAATGTTCACCTTTCTCCATCAAAAATCCCCATTTTCACCCCTTCTTTCATTACTTTCACCACAACCAAGGCATTTTATCCTTGTTTATAGATTGATCATGAATTATCATTTTTTTGGAAGCATTATCCAAAGGATATTATGGTCATAGAGGTGTCTATGTGACTTCTATAGGAAGAAATAAAATAATGTAGTAGTCTGAACAAACCCTACAGGACCAAAGTTTAGTGCACTAGAATGAAGAACTAACCATCATGAGGGCATTGGGAAGTCATGTCCTTGATCTTAGGTAACTACAGGATCTTTATAGAGATGTTATAGGATCATTTTTCATATTCAACAACAACACTTGATCAACCTCCTAAAGAACCTGTGTTGACAAGCTTCGATAAGTCAAGAGTATATTAAAAAAAAAAACAATGCATGGAGAAAAAATCATGGGAAGATACACCTCAAGAAGCCAGGATATTAGGCTAGCTCATACATTGCGTTGAACCAACCACCCAACCACCAATAACTTAACTGGGTTTGAGCCTCATTTGGCACACAAAAAAAAATCTTATTTTAAGCTAAGGAGGTCAGCCACCACTGTTAAAGGACAAGTTAACCAAGCTATCACTTTCATAGACCATTATAGAGGGGCTATAGAACCTGTAGGTTGCTTCTATATGATTGACATAGTGTCCTACACGTTTAACACAGGCTACTATAGGTTCACTGCTGAGTGCTACAGGAAAGTCCAAAGAGTTGCAAAAACCTGATTTTGAGCAACTTTGTCACCAAAACCCTGGAATTTAAATGAGTAGCATCAAAAGGAAATTAACCATATATTTTTCCTTTCCACCTTTTTAGACAAAAAGCCTATAAAATTTTCAGTTTTCAACAGCACATCCTGTAGCAATTTTTTATAGAAGTTTGAGAATGAAAGGAAGATGAAGTATGGATGTTTATTTTGAATTGAACATGATAATAAATGGAAATGAAATTGTTTTGAGTTGAGCATGAAATCTTCCTCTTGCGAATAGCAAGCAAATTGTTCTTTTTATGTTTATCTTAAAAAGTACTCATTGTACAGAAATCTCTAAAACTTATAGGAGAAAGGAAGAATTTCCTTTCCAACTTTGAAAAGTTGTATTCATCATCAAAATAGCTAACCCTAATCACATAAATCAAACCATAGTGATGAAAATAAGTTTTTCAAGGGGTCTCTAATTTCATCCAGCTTTTGTCCAAGGCCTAGAAGACATTATGAAAGGGTTAAACGAAAACATTAGGCCTAAGGTGAAATTATAGTCAAGATCTGATGGATTTTGTGAGGTGTTACAAGATGCTACAGGTCTGCTACAGGATGCTACATGATGCTTTGTATTTCTAGAAGATTGCATCCAAGGGTTTTTTTAGGGTTCCATAGGTGTCCAAATGGTGATAATGCTATCGAGGTTGGGAAAGTATGTGGAAGACCTTGCCAAGCCTAGAAATCTTTAGGAGCCCATCTTTCATAAGAGGGAGAAGGCACACTAATGGTCTCAAGAAAAAGTATGACTTTTTTGTACACAGAAGGTTTGGAAGAGTGAGTGAAAATGAAATGAGAGTGTCAAGGGAGAGGGCATGAATGCAATGGAAATGATGCCACTTTTTCCTACTAGCCAACAAAGTTCACCTTAAAAGAGAAAAGTTATTTTTTCATGCTTGAAAATACTTCTAAGCAAATCCATGAAAATAACAACAATATTTTTGTGCTTGTCCTTGCAAAACCTACAATCCATATTCTTAAGAGAAAGGACTGAGAAATGTACAAGTGAGAGGCCACCAAGGCCATGAATAAGCTACCTTAGGTGACTAAGTTTATGTTGGCTTAGTGGGTCCTGACCTAGGTTCAGAGTTAATTGTGCCAAACAAAACCCTACACTACTAGCCCTTTTGGCACCAACCCGCGTAGCACAGACTGAAGTCTCACCTGAAGCAGTATGGGGCGATGCTGGAACCAAGTTTCCACATCCAGAGATCAATGTGATGTCCTTTTTATGTCCTAGATCTTCCTTCGTGTAGATCTCTAAGCCCTTAGGGCTTGGCACTGTAGTTTCCTTCAAATGGCTTCTAGACCTCTGCGAAGGTCTACAATCCGCTTCTACGAACATTTAACAGATTATCTAATTGTGCACATCATAGACTAGCGTTAGGTTAGAGTCCAAACAGGTTTTCTTAAGTGCTTGATAAACTTAACATAAAGTATTATAACCTTTGCGTAAATACTTAACATGCATTGCAATCAATTAATAAGACTTATCCAGTAGATTCATGCATCAATACATAATTATTTCATAAAGACATTATCTCATCACAAAATATATCGCAAACATAAACAACAGAAGGAAACAGATAACACATATGAATTTCTCCAACAATCTTCTTTATTGATCTTCAGTATAAGGTTACAGAATCAAAACTTCCCTACGCACTCAGCTACAGGGATCCACACACTCAACTCTGAACACTACTCTAGGCCTTTATGCACTTAGCTGCGGATCCTTTTCCTCTAAGACATACTTCTCTACACTAACTCCCTTTGTCGTACCCATAGACAAAGCATAGATCTGCCTTAGACTCTCTAAGACACACCTATTTATACAATCCCATGGTCCGCGGACCATGGGTAGATCTCAAAAACTGACTCAACTTTACATAAGTGAGGGTAAAAACCCTTTTTGAATCCTAACTAACTACGTGATCCACATCCAAAATTCACAGATATTTTACATCTTTTTGTCAAACTTTACATCAAAACTTGGGGTTTTACCCCAAAACTGACTCGGGGGACCCCATCCCAATAGGCCCCCAACACAAAGGTTGTGACTCGCCCTCAAGTCACTCGGTTAGCACAGTGATCTCACTATGAAGATCCCTTAGCTCCACCTGCACAACTACTACCTAACAATGCTATATGTAGCTACCTGCTTCACTTGTTCGACAAGTTGCTCTGTAGCTAGTCCTTCATCGGCCAGATGGATCTTCTAGTGTGTGAGCTGCAAGTTTGTCAACTTCTCTTGAATGTTGGTTGAGACTTGGTAGGCTTCTTCCAACCAAGGACCCACCCTTTCCTCAAGTACTGCTTCTTTTTTCTAAGCTGCTTCCACTTATGTGGGGAGTTGTTTCCCCTCCTGTGACTTGGTGAGGCGTAGTACTGAAGCAATTGAGTGTGTCGTCACCCTTACCTCGTCATACTGCTTTTGGAGCTCATAGATCTCTGTGTTCAATATCTGCAGTTGGGGTCTTCCTGCAGGGTTGTCACCAACTCCATTACCTGTTCAAACAAAGTTGTGCAGTCAACGAATGTGGCATCCATAGTAGCCATTCCTTCCATGATGGCAGCTCCGCTTTCTTCCCTGACCTCAAGCGAAGTCGAAGGCTATGATTTGAGCTACAGCTCTGTGATTTTCATGTTGAGTTCAAATTTAACTCTTGCCACCTCTGCTTTTGCATCGTGAATGTCTGCAACTAGTTTCTGATCTTGGCCTTGAGTTGTGTGTCCTCAGGTATGTGCAACTTCGACACTTCTCTACATGCCTCTGCAACCACGAACGCCAATTGGGAGCTCTACGCCTAGATAGTATCATTTTCCTTGAGGGCATATGTCTTCTCAATGAACATTTGTTCATTGTTCACTCGGTACTAACTTATTAAATTGAGAGCACATAGCTCCCGAGCTCTTAGTTCTGTTGTCACTCCTATTTGCAGTGCATGAAGAAAGTCATTAGGGAGCGCTACAATATTGAGGTCGATGTTCTTAAAAGTACTTATGATGATCTTTTCATTGGACGATTCCACACTTAGGGACCCTTCGAGTAGAGAAAATATTCTAAGGCAGTTCCTTACAAGTTTTGTAGCATGATTTCTCCCCGGTGCCAGGCTCGTCTGTGCGGTGCTCACTTGACCTGTGCCCACCTGTATTCTATTAGTTGAAGCCGCGTAATGCCCAGACCTTCGAAAGTTATCTTCTCTAGCAACAGGGGTGTATGAATGAGGAACTTGTCAAAGTTTGGGTCCTTGGGGACCTTCACCTTCCCTTTTCGCGAAGGGATATATTCAGGCAATTTGGTGATGGGATCTACTCCCTCAGCGTCTATATCCTCAGTGCCCTGTTTAGCTTCCAAATCCACAAAATTCTTAGGCTGCTTGTCCTTCTTTTCTTCTGGTTGGTAGCATGTTTCCTAGGCGACTTGTGCACTGGCATCGACCTCTTCTTCTTGTCTTTCTTTCATTTCTAGGTCTCTTTAATGGGGGCGAGTTTCAACCTAGGTGACCTCGGCATTATAGGCACAGGAGCCAGAGCTTCCATGCTTGCCACCTTTGGAGCATCTCCTTCAAATGCAATGTCTCTCCCAGTGCTCATAGTTTTAGTAGGGCTCAGACCAAACATGGTTTCGAGGATAAATTCTGATTTAACTCGGGCGAATTGGCAAATGCAGGGCTCGTGACAAAATCCTCAAAGAACGAGTGGATCATAAGAGACAAAGAACTTGGCTCAAAAACTCTAGGTGTGAAAAGTGTTCGCTATTGGACTGTCACACGTAAATTATAGGGGATTTTGAATTCAAATCCGACCATTCCCCCAAAAATTCAATCATTAATGTCAGTTTGGTGGCAGATCTTCAAAGATTTTAGCCTTAAATGTCAGCCACCCTCTTCTCTTAACCGTCTTCTAGCCATAAAATCATGAACATTGACTCTAACGGTCACTTTTGGGATATGGTGCACGGTACCTTCATTCATAGCACAACTCCCTTCGCAGTTTTTGATACTATGATGTCCCCCTTTTTCATGCAGCCCCCTATCACGTAGTTCCTCAAACTGGGTAGTGTATTTTATAGTCATGTGCTCCCTTGCAACTGTCTAGAGCACTAAAAATGTCCTCTCATTATATATTCATTGAGCTAGATCTCTTGTATATGGCTTCAATCGACTTCCTTTCACCCTTCTTGGAAACATTTCTCCATTTAGCTTCGTGAGCTGAACTGCACCTCCATCTGTGATCTCCTTGATGAAATATGGTCCCAGCTAGTGCATCTGAAACTTTCCTGGAAACTTAGTGAACTTACTATCATATAATAAAACCAAATCGTTTACCTTGAACGTGCACAAATTGATGTGTCGATCATGCCATGATTTTTCGTGCTCCTTTTGCACTTGCTAATGGAATCTAGCTAAGAATTTTTCTTCTTCAAGCTCCATCAATTGTGCGAGACACTCTTCCAAGGCTCCATAGTCTGCCACCCCTATGAAAGATGTTATCCATAGGTCAGGCATGATATAGTCCATAGGCATCACAACTTCAACACCATAGACCAATCGAAAATGTGTTTGACTTGTTAGCTTTTTGCAAGTAGTCCTACATGCCCACAATACTGTAGGTACGTGTACATCCCAATCACAATGCTATGTATTACAAACCTTTATCAGTGTTTTATCCAATATCTTATTAAATGCCTCAACTGTCCCATTAGCCTGAGGGTGATACATTGTGCTCTTCTGATGATAAACCTGGAACTCTTCGGTCAACGCACTGATTGTCTCATTGAGGAAGTGCATACCGCGATCACTCATCAATACTTTTGGGCAGCCAAATCTGGTAAACACTTATTCAAATAAGAAATTTTATGTTTTGGCCCTCGTACAATCCTTCACAAGTTGTGCCTCTGCACATCTGGTCAGATTCTCCATCGTGGTGATGATATAGAGCGCACCTTGTTTTCTTTCCTGGGGGTTGAATCGGTCCTACAAAATCAATTGCCCATTTCTCTAATGGTTGCAATGACACCTGAGGGTTTAGTGGCAGCTCATCCCTCCATGATGGTCTGCCCATTCTTTGAAATGCATCACATGCTCAAAAATATGCTTTAGTATCCTTATGTAATGTGGGCCATCACAATCTTGCACGTAGAATCTTCTGCATCGTTGCCTTTCCTTCATAATGTCCTCCTGCAGCGCCTCCATGAGCTTCAGCTAGGATGCTACTTTGTTTGAAATCAGTGACATATCGTCACAATATCTCATTAGCACCCATCTTATACAAATGTCCGATGATTACTGAAAAATCTATCGCACACACCACTAGTTCCTTCTTTTGTTAACTAGTATATCCTTATGGAGTTGTCCCTGTAGTCAAAAAGTGGATAATATATACAAAATGGTTATCCACTATGCACATCGTGAAGAGATGTGCATCGAGCAGCCCTTCCTCCAAATTAGTAGGCTCCCCTTGACAAATGGTCAGGCTTGCATTCAACCTTTCTGGCTTCACAATTACTTCAAACTCATATTCTTGAAATAGCAACAGCCATCGGTAGATCTCCCCCCCCAACACAAGCTTATTGATAAGGTATTTCAAGGTGGAATGATATGTGTACATCTTGAAATGTTTGTCCAATAGATAGTGTCTAAAATTTTGGAGCATGTACACCATAGCCAATCCTTCACACTATGTCATTGAGTAATTCTTCTCAGCCTTTGATAATTTCCTGCTCGGAAAGGCTATAGGGTGATCCATCTCTCCTCCATCAGCTTATGTCAACACTACTCCCAATGCGATACACGAGGCATCAACGTGCACATGGTATTCCTTCTTCCAATCCAAGAAAACCAATATTGGCACGTGACCATCTTTTCCTTTAATACATCCAGACTGCACTCATATTCTTCATCCAAATAGAATGTAGTGTCCTTCTTCAATAGCTTCTTCATAGGCGCAGTAATCTGAGCATAAGTCTTGATGATTTTTTTATAATATCCAATATGGCCCAACATTGCACGCAACTGTTTGACACTCCCTGGGGACTCCAAATTGATGATCACCACAACCTTGGCAGGGTCCACCATTAGTCCCTTCTTGCACACCACATGACCTAGCAAAATCCCAAAGGGAACACATAATAAACACTACTTTAGGTTCAATGCCATTTGATATCTTTGGCACGTATCCAACACTAAGCATAGACTGGCTACATGGTTCTTTACTAACCTAAACACTGTTCAGTCATCAAAATACACCTCCAAGAACTTGTGAATAAACTCCTTAAATGTTGTGATGACTGTGCGAGAGAATATCTCCGGCACATTCTTGAGTCCAAACAGCATCACAGTATACTGGAAACAACCCCATTTCATCGTGACGATTATTTTACTTATGTCTTCTAGTGTAATCTTAATCTGATGGTATCTGTAGAATCCATCAGTGAATGAGTAGGCCTCCTGCCCTCCAACATTATCGATTACCTCATGAGTAAATGGTGTTGGAAAAGGATGATGGACACAAGCATCATTAAACTTCATCAAATCTATGCAAATATGCATTTATCCCTTTTGTTTCTTTTCTTGGACCACCATTAGGCTGACTTAATCAGATTCCTCCACAGGTTAGATAATGTTTGCCTCAACGATCTTGTCCAACTCCATGCAGACATATTTCTTGTATTTGGGATTAAGGTGGTATGGCCTCTGCGTAATAGGCTTCGTGTCCAACCCCAAGGTAATTTTTATTGCACCCCCAAGTCACCTATGATGCCTTTTAAGTCTGAAAAATTTGTAGGAAAAAGATCCTAGTACTCATGGAGTAACTTAGTAACTTTATCCACTGTGGCATCATCCCAGGAATCTTTGATCTTCGTAAATTTTGGTTCTACTTCAATACCAATGTTCACTTGCTTGGTTTTCAGTGGTGCGATGATGTCCATATTTTCTATCTGTAGACCTTCAACCTCACGATGGCCTTCAACCTCTGGGATATTAATATTTCCTGGATCTTCATCCTCCCCCTCAATAATCACATTATAGCATTCCAATGCATGGCACAGCTGGGTGCTCCAATCTAGTTGAACCAACTCCAAAGGATCCTATGAAATTTTGAAGATCATCACCTTAACCTCCTGCAGAGCTTCGTTAATGCTTTCGAACCCATCTTCAAAACTGAAGGTCATTAAGAAACCTTCCTTTAATATATCCCACTCCATGGTGCCATGGCAAAGCTCGGTTTCTAGGTACCAATCCATAGGGATTATATCAAAAGTATGACAAAATAAGTGCACCCATTCTGGCTGTAGCTCTATTCCATAAGTTTAGTCCATTTCACCAAATGATCACACAGATCATTTCTCCCATCATATTTTTCAATTAATCATACTTTAGGATGCCCAAATCACAACCCCATCATTCTCCTGTACTCATTCCATTCATCAAAGTTGTCCTTGTTTGTACCCCACCACTGTAGGGGCATAGCACGCAGTGCCAAGTCCAACACTTGGAAGCGATGATACTCAAGGACTTCTCTTTCAAAGGCATCCAAAAACTTATCTACATCAATTAAACCATCGTAATAGGGTAAATTTCTTACCTCTAATGACACGCAGTGCAATGATTTAGTCATCATGTTACAACGCAGTGTAGATACTTCGTGCAATTGATTCTGCCAATGCTCCAATTCTTCATCTGAATCCATGGTACAGGAGATTTTTGTGGTCCCATGCAATCCATCCATCAACTATCATATTAATCCACTCTTGGTCTCATGCTGTAATTTTGTAGATTGATCCAAATCATCATCACTTTCTTCATAGTCACAAACCAGTTCAGTATATCGTGGTCCTTCTGCAGGGTCCAATGGTACTACCACGTGGAGAAATTTCCTTTCAAACGACATTTTCCACTTTGTCAAGTTGATGACACCATTCATATCAATGGCCTAGTCAAATCCAAGGAGCACAGGGTATGGATTGCTATCATCCACAATTTTTATCACTTCAAAATCGATCAGTGCAGTCACACCTTTTACGTCTACAGTGACTCCATGTAGTCACCCCATAGGGATAATCTTCTATTAGTTCACCATCCTCAGTTGAATCTAAGACCATTGCAACCAAGGTCTCCCCATTCTCTCCCATGTTTGTTTAGGAAAAACATTTGCATCAGATCCCAGATCCAAAATAACCTAGTCCATCTCATAGTCTCCTACCTACGTGGCAAGCCTCATCTCGCACCCTGTCCTCACCTTATGTTTGCCAATATTTATGACTACGCAGTGTCCCTCAAGAGAATTTTCTTTACCAACACACTTTTTTATTAACTCCTATAATCCCTTCACATCCTTACTATCACGTAGAAGTTTCATGCAACTTTCCAAGAACGTGGTGAGAATAGATGGATCAATCTTTGTGGGTGCAATGGTTTTTGGTAGTTTGTCCTGACTTCCTGACGTATATGCCTCAGCGAAACTTTTCTTTGCCTCCATAAATGTTCCCTTCATATGTTCTAGATCAAATCCAACTTCCTTCTCTGTAGCCTTGTGGACCCACCCATTATCTTCAGGTTCTTTTCCTTTATTGGCACTAGTCATGATTCTGCTTCTCAATGCAATATTCACATTGGGATCCTCCTTGTGGGGCTCAACCCTCATCATCTGTAAGTTTTGTGTAGGGTGTTGAGGCTGCACCTTCTTCTCCTACATCTTGGCAATCAGCAAAGTAAATTCTTCTATCGTATGGTGAAATTGAGTGTAGTATTGACATGATGGGTGTATTTGATTCTAACACTCCCTTGCGTAGTGCCCCGACATCCCAAAATTATAGAAAATAACCTATCAAAGAGCTATACTAGGTCCTCCTCCTCCTCAGCCTCGTCCATGCTCCTGATATCCTCCACGCACTCCCCTAATCCAGAGGCTGAGTTTATGCTTGAATTTGATATGGAGATGTCCTTTCCATCATCAATTCATAGCTACAGTAGTGGAGCTCATCGTGTCCCACTAATTTGCAGAAATCACAAAACAGTTTTTGTGTTGTCTACACAAATTTTTGCAGCAAATGAAAATTATTTTTTACATTTTTTCCAACCACCTGACAAATGTAGCACCATAGCATGGGTCCCATACTTGGTCTTACTAGAGCTTCCTACCTTAAGGGCATTGCCCCCCCCCCCCCCCCCCCGTGATATAATTCGTGAAGATAAGGTAGTGATATTTGTCATGCCCCTAGATCTTACACTTGAGGAACCAAACTTCCTCATGCACCTCCAGCCTAGCCTCTTTTTCTTTTTTCAAGCTCTTCAATTCCAAGCAGAGGTTCTGCAAATACGAGTGAATTTTTTTAAATCCCAAAGACACATCTTGAATAGGTGTTTCATGCAATCTCATTGTGATTTCTAGGGCTTCCGCCTGAGTTCCTATATTCTGCTGCAATAAAGCAATCCTCAGGTGGGGTAGGAGTGAGGCTATAAACCACTCATGGTGCTGACTATCTATGAGGTGCATATTATCTTCGTGGATCACACACTCCAGTATTTGATCTAACTCCCAAGGTGTTTCACCATCCCTCATCTTGATTTCCTTGAATACAACTATTGATTGTGAGTCAGACTTAGGCTTACGAAATTCTTTATTCAAAGCATCCTTAGTGTCTACTAATGATGCCAAGGGATTATCAGTGTGGTACTTGACATACCATTTTAGTGCGTCATCCTGCCTAGCAGTAACCAACTCGCCTTCTTCATATTATCATCTATATTTTGTTGTGTTGTCCACACAGCATCCACAAAAAACCAAAATTTATCTTCATCCTCACTCCATATACCCTTGAAAAATGGTAACTTTATTATACTCAACATATTGAATGGTGATGGTGGTGGTGGAATTGTGGGCGAAGTTGTATGTTGTGGCGGTGAAGGTGGAGGTGGAGTGGATGGATGGTGAGTTCGCAAAAAACCCTCCTTATCATTTGTACATCACTCCACATATCGTTCCCTCATCATCACTCAAAGGAGGCCCAATCAACGGGTTATATTCAGGACCTATTTTCCCTCAATCTTTAAAAGTCTTTCCACTTCGCATAGCTCTAAACATCAAGGCAATGACATAACTTGTTTCTCACACAATAACATCTTAATCTAGGTATTCAAAGATCTTCGATACTTACCTCACGGTCCTTTGAATAAGTGTTGCTCTACTTTGTTGTAGTTGACTGAAGTATCAACCATGAATTTTGTCACAAATCCTCCTATGACTCGATGAATTCATTGCTCAACATCACGTGCAATCTTATCTTTAGAAGCTTCCAGCCTTCGCACTAATTCTGGAGTCCACACTATTGGACCATCGAGCCTCCACCTTCCCTGGTCATCTACCAATTTAGCTATCCACTCATATAACTCGATCTGGAATGTGCAGAAGAAAATTTTGTGTATTTCTATGTGTAAATATCTATCCAACCATTATTCTTTTGATAGGTGTGGATTCCTGTTTTCCTACACCATGAATTCATAGATCTTTCTATCCAACCACTTCTCAATCTCCTTTTTGGTCGGATTGCAGTGATGTGATAGCACACATCTCTTTATGTAGATCCATGTCCCAACAACATAACCATTTGTTGGCTTAGTGGGTCCTATCCTAGGTTTAGAGATAAGTGTGCCAAGAAAAACCCAACACTACTGGCCCTTTCAACATCAACCCACATAGCTTAGACTGAAGTCTCACCCGAAGTATTATGGGGGGATGCTGGAACCAAGTTTTCGCATCCAGAGATCAATGTGATGTCCTTTTTATGTCCTAGATCTACCTTCACACATATCTCTAAGCCCTTAGGGCTTTGCATTGTAGTTTCCTTCAAATGGCCTCTAGACCTCCGCGAAGGTCTACGATCAGCTTCTGCAGACCTTTAATAGATAGGTTATCTAATTACATGCATCATAGACTAGCCTTATGTTGGAATCCACACAGATTTTCTTAAGTGCTTAATAAACTTAACAGAAAGTATTATAACCTTCGCATAAATACTTAAAATGCATTGCATTCATTTAATAGGACTTATCTAGTAGATTTGTGCATCAATACATCATTATTTCAAAAAAACAATATCTCATCACAACATATATCGAAAACATAAACAGCAGAAGGAAACAAGTAACACATATGAATTTCTCTAACAGTATTATTTATTTATCTTCATTATAAGGTTACATACTCAAAACCTCCCTGTGCACTCAGTTGCAGGGATCCACACGCTCAGTTGCAAACACTACTCTAGGCCTCTGCGCACTCAATTGCAGAGCCTTTTCCTCCTCTAAGACTTACTTCTCTACGCTAACTCCCTTTGTTGTACCCATAGAAAAAACATAGATCTGCCTTAGACACTATAAGGCACACCTATTTATACAATCCCATGGTTCGCGGACCATGGGTAGATCTAAAAAACTGACTCAAATTTACATAAGTGAGGGTAAAAACCCTTTTTAACTCCTAACTAGCTACACGCTCCGCATCCACAATTCAAGGAGAATTTACATCTTTTTGTCAAACTTTACATCAAAACTTGGGTTTTTACCCCAAAACTGACCAAAGGGACCCTATCCCAACAGTTTCTTAGAGGATGAGAAACACTTTCAGTAGGGTGGTATGATGGGCCTCCCAAATAGGTACAATTCAAGGCCCATCTAGCCATCCTTCAACACATTTTACCTTTATTTTTTAATTTGATGACACATTTTTGAGCTATAATATGTTCATTAGGAAGGTTTATAGATAATTTCATATTATGTGCCTAATATTATTTATTTTTGTACAATATTCTGATTATATTGGATAGATTCTAATGTTTTGGAAGATGAAAAATCTAGGTACTTGCTTCCTACTAAAACATGGACCAAAAAATGAATAAAATGTCATAAAATCATTGACAGATTCTGGAGATCCATTGATTGAGAAAATATAGGGATGTGTTCCCTACTACAAGAGAAGCCAAAACTCAATATTTAATGGAGATTCCAATTGTCAAGAACTAGATCCACTTTATGAGAGATTTTGTAGTGGAAATATACCTCCTTTCAAGGAGGTTTCTTCCACATCAGTTTTTATAAGTACCAATTCGGATTCTCCTCTAGGGGTATGCATTTCTTAGTCTTCTTGTGGGGAAAAATGATCATTTAGCAGCTTTTATTTCATTTATAGTAGGGATGTGCTTGGATTTATTCTAATAATGAAGTTTGGTGTCATTTTCTACAAGTTAGATTGGTTAATATTCATGCTTCATGCTTCATTTTCTACAAGTTAGATTGGTTAAATTATTGAAATAAGTGGTTTTGTGGGTCATTTATACATATAAAAGTATGATTCACTCTTAGGACAACTTTTCAAAGTCATATTCATCATTAAGCTACTTGGATTGGTTTACTAGTTAACAATTTTGGAATTTCTAGAAGTATCATACAACAAAATAGTAATAAATATAAATTTGATAATGATGGTATTTAAATTTGATTCCACATGTATTGAAGCCTAAAAACATCCAAATTAATAATAAAATGTACCCCACAAAATTTGCACTTTATTGGGTTAGGAATTCGAGCAATTAAATTAACTTACTAGCTCATTGTTATGAAAATTCTGGTTTTTAGATTAGTAATTTTTTGCTAATTTTTAGAACATGTTAATAAGGGTATTTTTGAGTGATTATACTTGGATTGGAGTCCTACAAAATCTTACTTAATAAAAAAATTCACTCCTTCTCATTTTAATTTTATTTTCTTGTTCATTTGATGAGATAACTCAGAGAACAGACTAGCTAGCAATCCTATAACAACTTGTACCAGTTTATTTTGAGCTCTTATTCACTCCAAATTGATGGTAGAAGTATATATATAGCCTATCAATGATTTGAGGCCACTTTTATTGAGCTGAGGCTTGATTAGGTCGCCATTTATCTTTTACATGGCCTACTTTTTGAATGTTGATTTATGCAATTAGTTTAGATTTCCTTTCTCCAATTTAATTTAAACAATGTGTGAGTTCCTTCACACAAGAGTAATCTAAGACTTTCCTTTCCTACAAAATAGAATATATTTCCTATAGTTCCATTTCATTTCCATCAATATAGATTAAATTTTCTTAGTTGTCATTTTTCTTTACATTTTTTCAAATAGAATATATTTCTCTCTATCATTTACTTTCCAGCAAAAGTATAATAGGTTTTCTTATTGTTATTTATCTTTGTAATTTAGGATTTGCGTCTTACCTAGATCTTTGCTCATTTGAATTTTTTCATTGCCTTCTTTCACCTGCATCAAATAGACTCAGACTAGGAAGAGGAAGGTGCCTGATGCACATACACTATGGGCCCCTTTTAAGTTTGTATAAGCGTCAGGTTGATACTTTAAGTTGGTAGCCTTGGGAGTTGAAAAAATATTTTTGCAATAGTGGGGCTCATCATATGTTTCCTGGACCTTTGAGAAAACCACATGTGGTTTGTGTGCACCCTTCAGGATGTTTTTCGTTTTGAGAAGGGGGTATTGCAATCAAACACATGCATTGATGTGATGATCGGTGATTTGGGAAAATCACCCATTGTGCGACATGTCCTGCATGTTAACTCTCAAAATCACTTGACCCTATGCACTTCCAGTGATGTGTTGGTGGGGAATAATGGCCCTTGATACACCACTGGACATGCCCACCTTTTAACTCTACTTTCCTCTGTTAGGATTAGGCGAACAGTGGGATCTGCCATGAGCCAATGAAAATGCATTCCATTGTGGCATTGTCTACTCCATGTTAGCCCAGAGCTATTTTTGGTCACTCCACTAAAAATATCCACCATTTTGGTTGTGCACCAAAGCCAAACATGCTCCAAAAGGGTACTCCATCCACTTAGCTCTACAAACTTGACTTTGGGGTTCTCAATTTTGACTGGCTATAACTGTTGATCTAGGAGGCCATTTATGAATTTCCACATACCATTGGAAAACTCCTTCAAAGCTCTATCCATCTATGTGGGTTCCAATAGAATTTGAGATGATTTTTTGTATAAGAAATAGATCCAAAGTCTCTGCATCATTACCAATTTCCTCGTTGATCTTTTAGGAAACATTTGAGCCTTGCAACACCTTTGCCATCATTTTATTTTCCTTGGCCATCAAAGTTTTGCCTTTGCTTTTCCTTTTCCATCAATGAAAAGATAATTCTAATAGTATATCCACAAAGAATAAGATAGAAATGGAAGAATAACAAGAAGGAAACTACAAAAAGAGATTGAAACATAAATAGCACACTTTGTCACTGAAAGAACCCATTATGTTGTAGTTATGAATGCAAAGACACAAGGAGTTGTTACTCCGTTGTATTTTCCCTTAATATCACTAGATAGTATGTGTGTGCAAGTGTACAAATATAAATAGAATGAAATCAACTAAATTCATAAACATCCATAGAATCCATGCATGAAATCTCAAGTAAATAGTTCCAAGAGATGCATGTTTTCCCTTGCATGTCGGTGTAGGAAGTTTATTTTGATGTCAGATAACCATCTTCGACTTGAATAACTTTCTCCTAGCTATCACAATATGATAGATCTACACACATAAACCAACAAAAAAGTAATTTTCCTTCCGCAAAGAGCAGATTAGCATAAACAAAGCATATAAGAACACATACCGCAAATAGCATGTAATGGAAGGGAATCATTAACTTTCACTAATAATCAATGATAAATACATAAGGTGATATACCTTCTATGCATGAAATGATCTCTCCACTAGCTCAGTGGCCTAGTCTCCTTGACCTTCCTTCTCTAACTATAGCAATGACAATAATCTCTAGTCGAAGCTTTATAATTCTAGAACTAGCTTGACCCCTTAGGTGAGATGAGAATAAATAGGACTTTTGGCCTCCCTGAGGGAATGGATCTGGATGCTTAGGGTGAAGAAAATTTAGGAAACTTCTATAATAATTCACCCTCACCAACTCACGAGGATAGAGCATCATTTAAATCTCCCAAGGAATGAAACATTCTAGAAAAATGTACAAATGTTGGTTACAAAAGTCTAATATGACACTCTAAACCTAGATAATACACTAAGAAGTAGTGAAGGTGGTAGATTCCTAGTGTTGAATCAACATTCATGCTCCAAAAATCTTAAAATGAAGGGCTTGGTCAATGCAAAAGGATAAACGACATAATGATGATTACAATTGAATCTAAGGAAAAATATATTGATAACACTTCTCAATGTTGCCATCTGTTGCATGCTTTATTTTTTAGATCCACATAGAAGTCACCAATGAATTCCCCTCTGGTCTTGAAACTATATCCCCACTTCATTCTTCTTTATGGATTAATAATCCTCCATCATAGCATCCTTCCAAACTTGTTGGCCTACTTCCTCCTCATACATTTAAGGCTTAGAATCAATGTTGTGTCTCATTAATGCCATATAACTCAAGTACCTTTGTGGTAATTTTATCTCCATAAAATTACCACAAGGAGATACATTCCCTCTACATCCTACAAATTTTCACGAAGCCATGCTAGCCTCTTCCTAGTTCTTACAAAATATTTTGGTGGGTCCACTAGTTCTATTAGTTCCGCCTGATCATCTGAAGGATGAAACACTGGAATAGAAATACTTGTACCTACATCCTCTAGTGCCTCCTTCTCCTCATTATTAATATCCATGTGGGACTCTCTATAATTCTTGAAGGCTACCTCATCATTAAAAATAACATGTCAACTAACCTCGACCTTATTTTTTCCTTAAATGTAGATCTTGTAGGTCTTCGAAGTCTCGTTATATCCCACAAATTACTTTTCTTCCTAGAAGGTTCTAGATTCTTCCTTCTCCTTAGGCACATGAACATATATTAGAAAACCAATGATCCTTAGATGACTAACCTTTGGCTTCACTCCTATGAATTCCTCCTTAGGAGTCTTGTCCTCCAATATTTGGCGAGGACTCCTATTTTGAACATAAATAGTTGTGCTAGTTTCCTCATCCCATAAAAATATGGGTAGATCCTAATCATGAATCATATCCTTCACTACTTCCACAATATTCATATTCTTTCTTTCCACAACTCCATTTGGTTGAGGATTCTAAGGAACAATCCACTCCCTCTTGATCCCTACCTCATTGCGGAGATCACTAAAATCTCTGGAAGTATACTCTCCCATATTATTTCACCTCGCGATTTTGATCTTCCTTCCTATAAAGTTCTGTACCTAAGCCTATAATTACTAGAACTTTCTGAAGGCTTCATCCTTGGTCTTCATAATATGTATCCAAGTCTCCAAGGAGAAACCATGAATGGATGTAACATAGTATAAGTAGCCTCCCAAGGAGGATGCAATCATAGGTCCACATACATATGAATGTAATAGATCCAATATCCCTTAGATATACTTTCATGACTCAGAAGCGATATCTTGACATTCTTTCCAAGTGCACGACCCCCACAAATTACATCATGTTCAACCTAGAGATCAGGAAGAATTATAGCCACCTATCTTAATGCAAGTAAATCCCAATCATGCATATGATAAAATATTTGATGCAATAACTTACATAACCTCATATTTTCATGTACCAATGCCTAGGTTGGTCATCATATCAATCTATATAGACCTCCCTCCTGGACACCAATTACTTATGTTGAGTCCACGCTTGATCCCTTAGGCCATATAACAACCTGATCATCCATAATTATAACTCAATAACCTCTATCTTCCAGTGCTAAGATAGATAACAAATTCTTCTTATATATTGTTACATTCAAAACATCTCCCATGTGTGGTGAATCTTTCGACTCCATCTAAAATGAATCTGACCCAACTCCTTTCACTTTATACTTGGTATTATCTTTAAGTTCCACCTGTAATGTTGAATATTTCCCTGTCAAATCAATGAGAGCATATAAAAAACAAATAATGTGCCTAGAAGCACCATTGTCGACTAAGTAAATCCATCTGGTTTTAGAATAGCTTCCTCCCTAAACCTGTCTTCCATTCTCATATTTGGCACCATTTGGAAACATATCAAAAAAATAGATAGTCAACTCTTTGAAAACTTGTCTCATATGTTGACTTTAGTGGCTACTCTTTCAACAAATCTCTAATACCATCTTGAATTTTCTACAATATGTATAGTAGAAGCCTTCTAATATGATAATTACTACCTAATGATCTTTAACAATTTATCTCTTGCCACTAATATCATTGAGAAATTATACACATAAAATATCAACAAAAAATGTAGAAAAAATAGTAAGATCATAAAGAGATAACCATGCACAATAGAGAAAAAAAATTACCCTAGGAAACCCAACCTTGGGAGAAAAAGAAGCAACTTTTCTTCTAGGAGAAATTATGCTTCAACAAGGTTTACAATTCCAAATTGTCTAGAAATGTATGCCAATATCCAACTCCAAATACCAATCAAATCAGGTCAATTTCTATCAAGTCAATGTTGGTCAAACTAGTCAAAAATGCTAAAGTCAATATTGTTCAAATAGTCAAATTTTGGCCTAAAATAAATGTCAATCCTATGGTTAGATCCATACTATGGTCAACTCTAGTCAACAATCAAACTCAATCAAATTTCAGTCAATTTGACATCTTTCTACCACACATATGGTTACTCTAGAAGAGATAACATGTGATGATGAATGATAAAAATGAATATGTCAAATTATGCATTTATGCTTTTCAAATGGGGTCAAATTTGAACAAGGGACATACCCTTTCATAGTAGGGCCAAATTTTCCTTTTTGAGCCTACATGACGCCCAAAAAATATTTTATTTTATTTTTTCACAATTCTTCTAGGATGACCTAGGAGACCTCTTATCATGAAAGAGTACCTCCTGTTGCTACAAAAAATCAACAATATATTCATGAATTACAATTTGGTAAAACTTTTTAATTCTTTGTATTTATAGCTTTAGAATTTGAAGTAATGATTGTAGATGGAGGTGCCATAGATTTTTTAGGGAAGTGCCAAGTTTTAAGCTAACTACGGGGAATTATTTATTTGATAATCCAATGACAGCAATCCAAATGGATAATTTTGATGTTGTATTAGGAGTTCAATGGTTACAATGATTGGGAATAGTGGCTATTAATTTTCAAGATCTTTTCATGATATTCTCCTCAAAAAGGAAATGAAATTGAGCTTATAGGTATACGAAGGAAACCGTCTAGTGTTAATATCTAATAGCTTGAAAAGATTCATAATACATGGTTATAAAAAGGATGGTTAATGGTGCATGTGTCCAAATTATCGACAACTCAATAAAATTGAAATCAAAGATAAGTTTCCTATTCCTATTGTCGAGGAATTAGTAAATGACTTGCATGGAGAAATTTTCTTCACTAAGTTGGATATTTATTCTTGATATCATCAAATTAGAATGAGGAAGAAGACATTCCCAAAATATCATTTAGAACATATGAAGGTCATTATGATTTTTTCATTATTCCATTTGGACTTACTAATGCACCTTCAACATTTCAAATCTTCATGAGTTCTATTTTCAAATCCACCCTTAGAAAATTTGTGTTAGTATTTTATAATTGTAGAAATTTTGAATAATAAACACATATTCAATGGAGATTATCCTGATCATGTACTATTGTGGAATACATACACAACACATAAGCTCCTCTATGTTGATCATCAATATAGCAGCATCAATAACAATAAAACATCAAGAGCATGCACACGTTAACACAGTATGTAACCTGGGGAAAGCTTACAGCTGAAAACCCCACACTATCTGTATATTAATGATTGAGAACATGTAAAATTACATAGTCAATGCTTCTCACAAGTATCCAGCACTATCTCCACCTGTTACACACAATACAGCTCAGATCTGATCTCCAAATCTATTCCACTACTTGCCTACCTCCACTGCTCAATACCTGCACAAGAATGGATGAGAATGGTTGAACCAAACTCGTATTTACCTCAAAAGAATCACTCACACTGGGAATCACGTGAGCAAAGGCTATAATCACTTGGTATTGGCCAATTCTCATTGGCATAACTCAATCCCATTGATTGTGCAAATCCTCATGCACAACTATAGTCACAACTGATAGCAATCTGATCCTCTAACACCTGTCCCTGCTGAACTGAACAAGCACTGACATGAAACTGAGTTAACTGATGTATTATTTAGTTGCATTATGAGTTAATAATTAGTTTAACAACTCATCATTAGTCTATTTGCAGTTAGACTAGTTACAACTAGTTTAACCAAGTCAAACTGAACACAACTCCATCAACTCCACAATCAACTCCACCAAACTCAACTGATTGAGTTCTAACTGAGGTCATGCATGCAACAACTCAACTGACTCATAAGAAAAGCGTATTTCCTTCTGACAGCTGCATGTGCCACCTTTGTAGCTCAAACGTGCTCCAAGAGAAAAAGATTAAGTTTATAGTCCAAATATTATTGTGAGATAATAATATTTGACTTTTCTATTTTTGACAGCCAGTCTAA
This sequence comes from Pinus taeda, assembly GCA_000404065.3. NCBI lineage: Eukaryota > Viridiplantae > Streptophyta > Pinopsida > Pinales > Pinaceae > Pinus > Pinus taeda. The sequence goes on along the minus strand of APFE030082138.1, from coordinate 517 downwards.
AAATAGACTTGATCACTCACACTGTGATCACTCACACTTTCATCAAAAATAGAAGTCCATCTATTTTTCCAACTTGATCAATCATCCATAAACAGCAACCTGCACTCCATAGACATGATCCATATGTCTAAAAATAGACATAGTCTAAAAATAGACTTGCGCCAAAAATAGCCTGCGGGCCCACTTAGTGAAGGCGACTCTTTTCACTAAGCTCCATCATCTTGTTGCAATCTCAACACTCACTCTCGACAAGATATGGATTATCAGCAACCCCTATCCTGCCTCGGTGGTACTCGAATTTGCTCCTGTTGAGAGCCTTCATCAGAATATCAGCATCCTGATCCTCCGTTGGAATGTACGAAAGTAACATGATCCTCCGCTGCACACAATCTCTGATATGATGGTACCTGATGTCAATATGTTTAGATCTGTCATGAAATACAGGATTAGCTGAGAGTTTAATGCAACTCTGGTTATCATAGTAAATCACAGTAGGATCCAAATGAGAACCGAACAA
>APFE030082136.1:0-13111 GCA_000404065.3 Pinus taeda | reverse complement strand
AACAATCTTCTAGAATGCTCTAGAAATGACCACAAGTAACTTTTTTAAGATGAAACTCGCGCCTTTTGACCTTTACAGGAGTATGCACCCATCCCTTGACTTACAGAGCATACAAGTCCGCAGGTACAATGAGCTTGGGATGCGTACACGCAGGCAAGGTAGAGAGAACCTGTGTGACCAGAGATAAACATGTTTTTTAATGACTTTCTCTCTTTCTTGAAGTTTGACATGGAGAGAAGAGGTATAAGGCTTGACAAGGAGGAGAGTATGACTGTTGATGGAGCCATACTAATTGCAGATAGTCATGGTGACAAATTTTAGTGTAACAGGAGTTTTTACTGTTATTTGCTCACAATATAGTCCAAAGATGGGTTGTAAATTCCTGCTTATGATTAGTGCATCTGATCCTAGTGTTGAACTTGGATGCTCTGATATGATTCTGTAACAACACTCCTTACCCCATACCCTAAGTAAATGTGGTCATTGTGCCAACACAATCTTCACTATAACATTGTAAGAATGGGGTATATTTTTTTTTAACTTTTCCATACTTCTCAAGACTTACAACGACCATCACCATTGCATTCGCCTCATTGAGACAAATCCAGTGATATAAAATTTCACCTCAATCTAACCTTTGAATTGAAAGATATGTCCTCTCAATGATAGGCCATTCAAGGTATATATGTATTTTTTATATTTAAAATCTATTTCCATGAGTAGGCTCTTGCAGACACGACATCCCTGTCACACCCCACTAACCCCTACACCAATTGACATGCGCTACGTTACCCCATCTAGTGATCCTTGCCTTTCCACTGATTTGACGATTGTTATTGAATGACGCAAATCAATGGCTCGAAATTGGGTTTTGTCGTGAAAGTTGCATGATAGTTAATTTTGGTAAGGGTGTTGGCTTAAAGGGGTTTGACCAAGGTTCAAATTTATTCATGCCAACTATCAAAATCCTAATAGCTGGCACTTTCAAAAATAACCCGCATAGCGCATGTTGCCCTCTCAACCATAGCAGTATTGGGGGATGCTTGAACTAAGTTTCTGCATCCAGAGGTATGTGTGATGGTCTTCTCGAGGATCTATAACTAAGATCTTCCTTCACTCAAATATATTCATTATGACTATAACGACTGCAAATTTATCGAAATGACATTCAGATCTTCACGAAGTCACACAATCGTACTTAGTTTTCTTAAAAGGTATAGATTCACTCCTTTCAGGCAATAAATCATATCCCTAGATCTGCCTTCACATAAATCTACCCATTTTCAAAGAGTTAATTACAAAATATCTCTCTAATACTTCGTGAAGGTAGTTAATTAATTTTATCATGCATAAATATTGTAGGTCCCACAATTTCACGTAGAGAGTAAAATTTAATTCATAGAAAACATATCATTGAGCAAAGATGAATAAACTTAAACAAAAATAAGAAACAAGGCACAAATGTAATAGATTCAACCCAAAACAACCTTTATTAGATTTAGAATTTAGTTACAGACTCTTTCTGCCCTATGCCCTCACCTGCAAGGGCACGTGCACTCAGCTACTGACTTACCAAGGTCTCCGTGCACTCAGCTATAGGAGCCTTATGCTTTCACCTAAGTACAAGAAATAGACTTTTCTTGCCTTAACACATTTCCATTATAATGATTCTCTATCAAAAAATGTCATACTTAGACTCACTATGGCTCAACTATATATAGCCTTTTCATTACAATACCATGGCCCACGAACCATGGTTGAGTCTCAAAATTAACCTATCACCTACCCATACAAGGGGTTAAAGCCCCTTTGACACTTAACTTCGTGCTCTGCTTCCATGTTTAATGAAGTCTTTACATTCATTAACAAAACTTATTACAAAAATTGACATAACTATCAAAAATTTACCTAGGGACCCTATCCCAACAAGGCCCCAACACAAATATGGTGACTCACCCTCAAGTCACTCAACTGGCTTCTCCACTTTGCGGAATATATTATTAAACTCAATCTTCGAGACTTTAAGGTTTTTTATGCTCTGCACGACAGCTTATTACATGTTTTCAACTAGCTTCTCTTTAGTTGGCCCCTCCATCGCAATGCGCATGGTCCTCTGTGTCTGCTAGAAATTTTTTAGCTTCTTTTGGATAGCTAGATTAACCTAGATTGCTTCCTCTATCCATGGCTAAAGTCAAGCCTTCAAAACATGTTCCTTGTGCTGCAAACCCTCAACATGTTCCTATAGTACCTTCATTTCCTATAAGCATTTGAAGCAATGGATTGGCACCAAACCGCGCGAAGTCACCCTGATCTCATCAAATTTGTTCTATGCCTCTCTAGCCTCTATACCCAATCACTACAAGTTAGAGTCCTCCTGTAAAGTGGTCCATCACTCCATATGCATTCTCAACGATAGAATTGTATCTTATTACTGCATTATCCAGGGTAGTCATATGTTCCCTGATGGTTGCACTGTGCTACTCCCTAACCTCTGGAAGAGTGGTTGGCTGCATTTTCAATTTTAGTTCTAAGATATTTATCTCAAAATCAAAAGTAACTTGGCCTACCTCCTCTTTGGATTGTGATACTGCAACATCCAATTTTTGGATTATTGCTAACGCGCCCACATCCTTTGGAATGTGTAGCTCTAGTACTAAATTACACACTTGTGAAATTTCGGCTCCTATGCTCTGGCTTCACATTGAGAGCTCTTTTTCTTCCTTAAGAGCCTGAACCTTCTCGACAAATATATGTTCATTGTTCATCTTAAATTCACTGATCATTGATAGTGCATGTTTTTCTTTGATTTGAAGCTCATATAAGACCCACTGATGAAGCATGTGGAGGGTCTAAAATGGCAGGGCGGCTAAATTCATACCCAGTAATTTGATCTTTTCAAGCTAGGCATTGTCTTCCTCGGACTCTGCATGCAATGTTCCTTCTGGAAAGGAAATGACTTTGAGGTCCAGAGTACATTCTAGTTCCATGACGCTCACACTAACTTGTTGGAGGCTCACTTGTCCAACTGATCCGAATTGGATCGTAAACACTCTCTAAGTTTTTATAAACTCTTTCAAATTACGCCAAAAGGATTCAAGTCTTAGAAATATCAAGCTATCAGAAGGAATCCTCGTGAAAATTGCAATTGTGATGAACACGGAGCAACGAGGACCCTCGGTCGAGCGCGCAAACCATTGGCCCATGGTAACGCGTGCTGACGCAAATTGGAAAAACCAAAGGCTAATTCAAGAAATAGGGGTGGTTTCTGATATGCAATTAGTGCTAAAGTGCTAATTTTGTATTGCAGGGCATCCCCCTAAGTGAAGGAAAGCCTCGAAGTGCCTGAACCTGAAATAGCTATGAAATGCGGAAAAGTAATTAATTTGGTTCCGTGCATTCCACAAAACTAGCAAGATATTAGAAGGCCTCAAGGTGTAAGAAATTTTGACCAGGTCGCACCTGATGCCACACATTGAGTGACACAAGTTTGGTAAACTGCTCACATCGGATGGGTAAACGTCATGCTACTTACCTACCCAATATGAATGATGACCATAGGATCTGGGGGCCCGGATTAACGACGAAGGCACATCTTGATAAATGACTAGATTTGACAAGCTTATAAAGCAAGATTACATGGAATTTGAAGTCCGATATGGACAATGAGTTGAAAAAAGGTTCGTGTTTCACAGGTGATCCTGAAGCAAGCGGAAATAATGGCCATTCAAAAGTGATTCAAGGAATCTGACACACTCAGTTCATTAGGAAACAGGTGGCCACCTCCCTGTGACGTGTTACAAAGCGATGATGATGCAGAATAGGGGAGTTCAAATGGACAGAGGTAAGAAAACCAGAACACCAGGAAGCAATTTTGAACCAATAGAAAGCAGACTAGCTTTAAAGCCATGAACTAACAAAATCAGAGAACACACAGAGACAACATAGAGAGGAGTTAGTTAGACGTAGAAAGCTAAGAGCAGAGAACAGAGAGAAGAATCCGACCTGACCTGAAGGCAGCGTCAAGCCATATAAAGCCAGAGAGAGTCAAAGAGTCTATGCACTCCATAGAAAGCTTGAGAGGCTCAAGAGATCTCCTCCGCATAGGTCTATCATGTATGAGTTTCAGATTGGGCTCATACTACTATGACCAATATAGGTCAAGTACTATTAAGGGGAGTCTATGTAATCCAATCCAACTCATTCATATCTGTTGAGTGAGACTCAAATTTAGTTCACTATTGTAAAGAAACTCTGCTTTGAAAACATAATAGAGAGGCCACCACTGAAAGCTGGACCAGGAGATATAGCCCATGAGCATTGGGTGAACTACTTATTAAACTTCTTCTATTACATGTTTGACTATTATGTTTTCTCTGACTCGCTTAGTGTCTATGTATTATAGCAAAGTTATTGATCCATCACATAAAGTAACATAGGCACATCAATGCACATGAGTCTGTAATACCTTTAATTCTTTGTCCTGGATAAATTCCAGATCAAGTGGAATCAGACCTCTACAGTACTAAGGTTAGACAAGCTTGTGCTGGATTTTTTTGTTGAATGCTACCTAGATCAAAGCTTAAACTAGTAGAAGGCGAGTTGGTTGAAGCTAACCCTGAAATTGGAAGATTCCATTCCAAGAGGAAAATGCCAGAAGAAAACCCCTTGGAATTAGACTCGCAGTTCATGGATGGTTTCCCAACCATGAAAGCCATGGTGGAAGAAATGTATGGAGAATATAAGAGAGGTAGAGCTGAAGATTCATCAAACTCCAAACAAGATAAAGGAGTAGAAGAATCTCTCCTCCATGTCCACTCTAAAGGCAAATGGAAACAAGAAAAACTTCCCACACCTCCTAATAGCCCTAAAACTAAAAAGAAAGCATATTTGATTAAATTAGATGTTAAGTTTGATTTTCCGATATATGATGGAGATTTGAATGCAAAGAAGTTGGATAATGGGATCAGATAGATCGATGTTTATTGTAGAGTGTAGAGCATTGATTCAAACAAGAGTAAGATTCAGCTGTCCAGCCTATGCCTTGGGGGCACTACCTTGGTATGGTGGGAAGGAAGGACACAAGCTGACAGAAACATGGTAAGATTCTTTCTATCTGGAGTGGATTTGTTTCTACAATTAAAAAGCAATTCTATCCACTAGCTTATATGTAGCAAGCCATGATGAGCTGGAAGACTCTTCGCCAATTGAAAGGGCAAAGTGTACAAGGTTACACCCAAGAATCTAGGAAAGTAGCTTTGATTCTAGGAATTTCTTTAGACTCACCTGAAACGTTTTTGAAGTATATACGTGGTCTACACAACTACATGAGGCACACTGTCCTCATGTTTAATCCCACTAGCATAGATGAGGTATCCATCTAGTATACACATCTAGATGCTAGAGGTAAGAATGGGAACCTATAAGCTGGGGGATCATCCAAACCCACTGCAAGCAAGAATAAGGAGAAAAGAAAACATAAATGGGAAGAGAGGAAGGCCAATACTGTACAAAAGACCAATTTTTCATGCACTCATTATAAGAAGGATGGGCATGAGGATGAACACTGCTGGATCATTCATCTAGAGCTAAAACCCAAGAAGTTCGAGGGCAAGAAGGAGAAGACTGTTGCAGCTATTCAAAAGGATTTGGGGTTAGACTCAGGAGATGAAACAACAATCATAGCCACAGGTATAAAAGGTAAAAATTCTGAAGCATCTGCTAGTAATTCTATACAATCTACTGATAACGAAGAAAGTGAGAGGAAAAGACATGACCTTTTTCATATTCGATTTGTTTTCAAGCAACCAAAGGTTCATACTTTGTTTGATAGTGGATCACAAGTAAATTTAATTTTTGAAGCAATTGTAAAGAAGTTTGGATTACTAACCACACCTCACGAGAAGCCATATCCATTAGGTTGGTTATGTGATAAAGCACAACAACAAGTGACTAGACAATGTAAACTTAGGTTTTCTTTTGGGTCGGCATTTGTAGATGAGGTTGAGTTAGATATAGTTCATTTGGATATATGTGGAATTGTTTTAATACGAAGTCGTTACCTGTATGATAGAAAAGATATTTCCTATAGAGCTAAGAACAAGTATCAACTTGTTAAAGATGGAATCAAATATATTATAAGAGCTCATGAACTCAAAAATAATTATACTCTCATAAACTCAGGGCAGATGAAACAAATTGTAAATTCATGCAAACAATTTTTATTGATGGTTGTAAAGGAAAAGATAAGTGATAAAACCAATATGCTTGAGGGATGTGATGCTAAACACCAAGCTGAGAAAGAAGAATTTGTTTCAAAATATGATATATTGTTTCAAGAACGTCAAGGTCTGCCACCCAAAAAGGAAGTAGTACATGATATTAATTTACAACAAGATGCTCCATTCCCTAACATTCGAATCTGTAGGTTGTCCACTTTACAGAATGCAAAAATCAAGAAGCAGGTACAAGAGCTGCTCGAGTAGGTGTTCATCAGACCTAACACATCACCATGTGGGTGTCCAATTCTTTTGGTGAGAAAGAAAGATGGCTCGTGGAGAATGTGCATTGATTACCAAGCACTGAATAAGACAATGATAAAAAATTGTTATTCCCTTCCTCGCATAGTGGCTATCATCAGGTTAGAGTAGAAGAGCAAGATGCATGGAAGACTGCTTTCAAAACAAAGCTGGGATTGTATAAGTGGTTGATTATGCCTTTTGGCTTAACTAATGCTCTTGCTATTTTCATGAGAGTAATGAATGATGTACTTAGTCCTTTTCTTGATGATTTTGTCATTGTATATTTGGATGACATTCTTATATTCAGTAAAAGATGGGAAGAACATTTAAAGCATGTTAAGAAGACTCTAGATGTTTTGAAAAGAGAAAACCTTTATGTTAAGATTGCAAAATGTGAATTTAGCAAAACATCTTTGAATTATTTGGGTCATATTGTAGGGGGTGGTGAATTGAAAATATATCCCTCTAAGGTTGCAGTCATTGTAAACTGGGCTAAGCCCAAATCTAGTATAGATGTTAGAAGCTTCTTAGGAGCAACACAGTATTGGAGAAAGTTTATTTATAACTGTTCCTTAATTGCAACTCCCTTACATGCTTTAATAGGATTGAACAAGGTGTTTTAGTGGGGAGGAAAATAGCAGAAAGCCTTCGGCACCTTGTAAGAAAAGATTAGTACAACACCAGTACTAGCACTGCTTGATCTTCAAAGACCATTTGAGATTGAAATAGATGCCAATGAATATGCCACGGGAGCAGTGTTGATGCAACATGGTAAACCCATATGTTATCATTTTGAGACATTTAATTATGCAGTAGTTAACTATCCCACATATGATAAAGAATTGTATACATTAGTATAAATTGTGAAAAAGTGGAAACATTATTTAATGGGAAAAGAGATAGTTATACATACTGATCATCAAGCACTTCAATATTTACACTCGCAAACTAAGTTGCAACAATCAAGACATTATAGATGGATGGGTTTTCTACAACAATTTCATTTAGTCATTAGGTATAAAAAGGGCATACACAATAAAGTTGCAGATATGTTGTCTAGACCAATCATAAATGCATCCACTATACTTAAGCATAATTCAGTATTGCATGAAAGCGACACTGAACAATGTGCTCAAGATATTTATTTTAAAGATGTATATGCAACTTTAAGTCATGGAAGACAAGTAGAAGAATTGGATTATCATGTTAAGGACCAACTCTTGTATCATTTTGGGAAGCTATGCATTCCACAAACTGAAAGAGTAAAGATAATTCGAAAGGCACACACTTCTCTAATATTAGGTCACTTTGGTGTAAGTAAAACATTTGCATAGCTGCAAAGATTTTGTTATTGGCCAAAAATGAATAAGACAGTTTCTAGATATGTAAGAGGGTGTACCATGTGTGCTAAAAGCAAGCCCAACAATTGGAAACTAGGCTTGTACACCCCACTACCAGTTCCTTCTTGTCCTTGGGAAAGTGTTTCCATGCAATTTGCTAGAGGACTACCTAAATCTCGGAAAGGTCATGACCATTTATATGTTATTGTGGATAGGTTCAACAAAATGTGTATTTTTATACCTTGTAACGAATAGATTATAGTTGAACAAAATGCCAAGTTGTTCTTCCAGTATGTATGGTTTCATTTTTTATTATGGATTCCATTATATCTTATTGAGATACCCGATTTGCTGGGAAATTTTGGTCAAGTTTGTGGGAATTGATGGACACCAAGCTGAAGAAGAGCACAACTTTTCATTGGCAAATAGATGGCCAAATAGAAGTGGCCAACAGGACAATGATCCTGTTGCTCAGAGGCTATTGCAGCAAGCATCCCAGGCTTTGGGATGAACATTTATGTTATGTGCAGCATGCTTACAACTGAGCTAAACATTCTTCTACAGAGATATCTCCTTTTTAGACCTATTTTGGTTTCACACCAAGGTCTTCCTTGGATTTTGTCTTTGGTAAAAACATAGCGGTTTACGGACATAGTGATGTGGACAAGGCAACCAAGTTTATTGAAGGTAGTATAGGAACAACTTGAAAAGATCCAAGCCATGTACAAGGCAAGGGATGAAAAGGATCGGATGGAGCATAGTTTCCAAGTCGGTGATCAATTCTGGCTGTATATCAGCAAAGACAAAATGCAAGGTGCAGGTAAGAAGCTAAAGCCAATAAGGTATGGAACTTTCAAGGTACTTGAGAAAATTGGTGAGAATGATTTTCACCTTAGTTTACCAGCTTACATGCACATCTACTATGTTGTTAATGCAAACAACTTGAGGCTGTTTGAACCTTCATTAATTGAACATCCCAAAGAGGAGAGTCAATTTCCTTCTATTGATGATTTGTTGCCTAAATATCTTAATTAGTTGTAGGAAGATACAGTTCTGGACAGGAAGGTGAGAACTACACCCAGAGGGGATGCTGAATACCTCAGGATTGGACTCAAATGTTCAAAACCAAGAAGTGTGAAATGGATAGAAATTGGGCAAGTGAGGAATCTATACCCCCACTTGATTGATGCTTGAAAATAAACTTTTGGTTGTCCAAAATCTTTTTCAGTGGGAAGGTCGTGATCTAAATTGGATCCTAAACACTCTCTAAGTTTTCATAAACTCTTTTAAATTATGCAAAAAATATTCAAGTCTTAGAAATATCAAGCTATCAGAAGGAATCCTTGTGACAGTTACAATTGTGATCAACATAGAGCAACAGGGACCCTCGCTCGAGTGTGTAGACTGTTGGCCCATGGTAACGTGCGCTGGCACAAATTGGCAAGCCCAGAGGCTAATTCAGGAAATGGTGGTGGATTCTAATACGCGATTAGCTCTAGTGCTACAAGTGCTAATCCCGTATCACAGGGCATTCCCCTCAATGAAGGAAAGACCTGAAATGCCTGGACCCAAAATAGCTATGAAATGTGGAAAATTAATTAATTTGGTTCTGTGGATTCCACAAAACATACAATATATCTAAGGCTTTGAGGCAGTAAGACGTTTTTACCGAGTCCCGCTTGATTCCAGACATTGAGTGACATGCGTCTAGCGAAAGAGAGAGAAAACCACTCACATTGGATAGGCAAATGTCACACTACTTACCCGCCTGATATGAACGATGACCGTAGGATCTAGGGGCCCCAAATCAATGGCGGAGGAACGTCTCGATAAATGACCATGTTTGATAAGGTTATAGATCAAGATTACATGGGATTTGAAGTTTGTCATGGATGATGAGTTGGAAAAAGATTTGTGTTTCATGGGTGATCTTGAAGCAAATGGAAATAATGGCCATTCAAAAACGATTCAAGGAATCTGACACACTCAGTTCATTAGGAAACAAGTGGCCACCTCCTTCTGAAGCGTTACACAGTGATGATGACACAGAACAGGGGAGTTCAAATGGATAGAGGTAGGAAAACCAGAACGTTGGGAAGCGGAGACAAATTGACATAAAGCAGACTGGCTTTCAAGCCATGAAGTGACAAAAGCAGAGAACACATAGAGACAACACAGAGAGGAGTTAGTTAGATGCAGAAAGCTAAGAGGAAAGAACAAAGAGAAGAAGTTGAGCTGGCCTAAAGGTAGCTTCGAGCCAGATAGAGCTAGAGAGAGTCAGAGAGTCTGTGCACTCCAGAGAAATCTTGAGAGGTTCAAGTGAGCTCCTTGGCATAGGCCTATCATGTATGAGTTTCAGATTGGGCTCATACTACTGTGACCAGTAGAGGTCAACTACTAGTAATGAGTATCTTTGTACTCCAATCCTAGTGATTCATATCTGTTGAGTGAGACTGAAATTGAGCTCACTGTTGTTAATAAACTCTACTTTGAAAACATAATAGAGAGGTCACCACTGAAAGCTGGACCAGGAGACATAGCCCAGAAGAATTGGGTGAACTCCTTATTAAACTTGTTGTATTACATGTTTGACTGTTATGTTTTCTCTAACTACCTCAATGTCTATGTATTCTAGCAATCTTATTGATCCATTGCATAAAGTAGCATAGGCATATCCATGCACGTGAGTCTATAATAAATTTAATTCTTTATTCTGTGTAAATTCTAGATCACCAACACTCGCTTGAATTCTCCTTGTCTAAATCTACAAGTTGTGCATATCCTTCAGGATGCTACCCAATGTCTGCATATACTCTTGTTTGAACTGTTGCGACGGTTCCATTGTGGTATCTCGTACCTTATCCCCAATCTCATCTAAGTCCCCATCAGTGAGGATCAGTCGATCTGGATGTGACTACCTGTCTGATTTTTTATCCTTCCTTGGTCTAGATGTTTTCTCCCTTTAGCACTTTAACAGCCTGAAAGGAGTGATTTTAGCGTCACCCCTACTTCCTTCCTACTCAGATTGTTCCTGCTCTTCTTTATGTTGGGAAGCCAATGCATTGACTCCCATTGTGTCTACTTTTACAGCATGCTCTTTCCCAACATGTTTTTTCGCAACACACTTATTTTGAAGAAGTTCACTTTCATAATGATATTTTTCAGCAACTACCTTATGAGCGACATCTTTCTTATTTTGAGCAACCCTCTCATGTGTTACCACTTTCTCAACTTCCTTCTTCTTCTTCTCATTTGTTGTCTGCATGGAGCATATCGCTCCTACTTTACTGGTTCCTATGCCAAGGTATGTGGGCCCCTGCCACTCTGCTAGGCATAGTGCCATGATTTCCTGCACATCAGCCTCTGTAACTAAGTATGGCAGCTTGTGCCACATAGTCTTAGGGTCTTGCCTCACCCAGATAGATACATTTTCAAATTCGGGCTTGAATTCCGCAATGGCATGCAACTACTCAAACAAGGTTGGAGAGAACCCTTGCCTTTGACTTATGACTTTTCAAAGGTCCATCTCGACCAATATCTAGAATACCTTTGACTTTGGGATCCTCTCCATACCTTTTGTCACCCACAACGAGGTTAAATTTGCTACCTCCGATAATTCTTCACCCTGTAGAGGGAGTTGAATATCCTCTTGTAGTCGCCATGCAACTAGTATAATCAGCAGAAGGAGCCAGGCATAGTGAAATGCCTTAGTTTCCTTGTGTTCTTTATGGAAGTTTGATAATAATTCCATGCAAAGATACTGTGCCCAGTTTTACTATACCCCCTTAGCGCACTGCACAACCTGTGAAATTATAGAGACCAGAACCTCCTCGATGCGACATTTTCTCATGATTTTCCCTGACAAAATTTGAGCGGCAAATTACACTTCTTGTTCTATAATTGAGTGGATGGAGTACCCTCATGACTTCTTCACTAGCCCAAACTCAGTTTTCATCCTATCCAAAATCTCCTTCTCTTTTCTCTTGCCTCCAAACTCTTTGGCTGGGTCGGCCCCTTTATAGGGAAACTTTGTAATACGATGGATCAACATATGTATTATGAAGATGGTTTCACCTAACCACAAAAACCCATCATGCACCAGCGTGAGCAACTGGCACACACAAGCAATATTGATAATTGTTTCGTGGAAGTGTGGCACACATAGCATATGTAGCAATCTAGCTTGCTCGACGCAGTTTACCCATTTCATAGGTTCCAGCCTCGTGACCCTAGGCTCTTCATAGTAAATCTTGGTCATGTATTTATTGGTGGCCAAATGACAAAATATCTCATGGTTGTTGAGATCCCAATCCTGCAGCTTTAACATCAAGATACACCCACACTAAGGCGAATTGTCATTGTCAAAGTTATAAATTAATGATGAATAGGACACCTAATTACTGAATGCAAGAAAAAAATTGACCTCAAGAGCAGGGTGTCGGTGTAGTCCATGGAGGATTCCAGGGCCATGGAAGAAGAATAATATGAAGGGATGGAAGGGGTCATGGCCAAATTATTTTCTATAACTATGGTGAAGCAGGATAGTTCGCACAAGACTACCAGAACCCCACCCATCCATCATGTCAATATTGCAGATAGTTTGACCATGTGATAGATGATTGCCCAATCCTTATAGAAAATATGTAAGAAAAGAAGATGTAGACCGAATAGCCTATGTAGGACATCTAGATGATGAGGGTCTGATGAAGAAGATCATAGTGTAAATATAATGACATGAAGTGATATGGCCAGAAGAGAAGACAAGGGAAAGTAGCCTGAGGCTGAAGGTTGGGTGCGTAAGACTACCAAGAAACAAGTATACTGTGATCTTAATAAATCTAAAGAGACACTAATGGAAGCAAAGAAAAGCTTTTCTAAGGCCTCGAACTCAGGAAGTCAGAAGAAACTGTTGGAAACTAGTACGACACACAAGGTAGATCCTTTGTTGTTAACCACTTTTCCAAAGACCTGTATGAAATTGCTACATTATAAGAAGGTGGTAGAAGGACTCCAAGAGCTAATAGAAAACTATCCAGGTAATATTAAGCTTCCTTCAAAACATCACGTTGTAAGGAATCTAGATAAGCATAAAAAATGAACGGGGTGCAAAATGAGGCTAACCATGAGAATAGGAGAGTATGAAATGGACAAAGTAATCTTAGATTTCGGGATAGATGCAACTATGTTTCCAAGGAAAATGTTGGAAGGATGGGGAGACCTATGCTACAACGGTCTCCTATATAGCTACGCACG
>APFE030082129.1:36451-75702 GCA_000404065.3 Pinus taeda | reverse complement strand
GTACCATTCAATTGTTAGTGCCAAAAAAAATTTGGGTGGTCCCAAATTTCAAGTACATCGAATCGGTGCATGGTAGAAACTAGAGCTCAAGCTATGGCCAATGAGAAGATCAACAAACTTGAACAATCCTTGAAAGACATCCAAGACCAGCTGGCGAAAATAACTACAACACTCTCTACGGGCAAGGTGGAAGCCCGCGAGGAGGCATATATTGGCAATGAACACAGTGAGGGTGAGTCTAGCCACTCTCTTCACCTCTGGGGCACCCACCAATAATCCCGTCCACGACCACCCAAGCTGGATATGCATAATTTTGATGGCTCTCACCCAGTAGCATGGATAGCACAAAGGAGAAATATTTCAATCTGAATTACATCTTGGATAATGCCACTCACCTTATGGTGGGGATCATGTACTTGGACAATGAAAGATGGCAATGGTGGCAATGGCATCAACGTTGCAATGGAAGGCCCTTGAATTGGGGCACATTCAAAAAAGCTCTTATTGATTGCTTTGACCATGACTCTGCTTTTTTGGGTTGTCTCACTAAGCTCCGACAGACTGGCACAATGGATGAATATATTACAGCCTTTGAAGCCTTAGCTTTCCGCACTTTAGGTCTACAAGATTAGTTCTACATGGAATGTTTTATCAGTGGTCTTAAAGAGGCCATACAAGCTCACATTCGACTGCACCACCCTCCCACATGGTTGGAGGCTTGCAAGGTAGCTCGTGAAGTTGAACGTGCTTTAGCGGCCCAGTCCAATCGCCCAAATTTCACCTCCAAGGGTTGCCCTCCACAGGCTCACAACACTACCCAAACACTTAAGGTTCAAAAGGTGTCACCTGCAGAAATGGCAGAAAGAAGAAAGCAAGGGTTATGTTACTACTGCGATGAAAAATACTCCCTCGGTCATAAATGCAAGGAGCCCAAATTCTTTCAAATGATGCTATTGATCACAGCTCATCGGAGGAAGCCCCACCACTTGAGGAACCAGAGGAGGAAGAAGAGGACAACCAGAAGGACCATGTCCTTGAAGAACCAATTATTTCACTGCATGCTTTCGCAGTGATTTCTTCACCTCAAACTCTCAAAATCGAAGGTTTTATTAAGCATCACCCAGTGGTAGTCTTGATTGATAGTGGAAGTACACTAATTTTATCCATCAAAGAGTCGTGGAAGTAGTGCATTTTTTTGTACGCACAGTTTCTAACTTCCAAGTCCAAATTGCGGATGGGGGAACAATGAAATGTGACGGCCGCTGTGAAAATTTCAAACTTCGAATGGGGGATTATCAGTTAAAGACCCACATGTTTGCCATCCACATGGGAGGGTGTGACATTGTCCTTGGTGCTGAATGGCTTCACACACTGGGCCCAATCACAATAGATTTCCAGGAGTTATATATGAGCTTTAAGCAGAACAACCACACACATACCCTCTGCAGACTCCAGGCGGGGGCTCCCTCTATCATCAGCTCACATAGGATGGAAAAATTGTTAAAAAATGGCCATCATGGAGTTATAGCTCAACTTAATGCCATCCAGGTCGTCAAACCCAATTCTCTTCCGATTCATCTTGGGATGCAACAAATCTTAAATAATGTAATATCCCTATCATAAATAACCATAACCCTGCGTAAAAGTAATTCAAGATTACGAATCAGTTATTAACTGATTCTTGGCTGTTGTGGAACTGAACGAGAATGAAGGAAACGAGGGAAGGCGCGGAGCATATGGGGAGAAAGGTAGGAGCGGAAGCGATGACTATTCCGGGAGAAATTATCAAGAACTCAGTTGTTGAACAAAGAAGTGGGGAATGAAGTCTTGCTGCCTTCCAAAGCTCTTCTGATCTAGTAATGGCATTACGGACTGTCAAGAAAGATGCCTATGATGTTGCTGGGAGCTTAACCTCCCTTCTATCCTCCCTTCGCCTCGCTCTGTCTCAGGTTTCCGGCAACTCTATAAATGACATGAGGTTCTACATTGATGTTGCAGGCCAAGTGCAAGAATTCGCACCTGATGCAACACATGGGAAGTTTATCGGTTCAACTATTGTCTCCTAACGGTGGTCAGCGGGAAGAGATATCTTGTCTTCAATATTTTCCACTGGTTAGAAGGGACACTATTGGGTGTAAGTAGAGGGGTACGTATGGTGAGCCGAGAAGCATGCTCCATTATTTACACTGTCAAATGCGCGCCATTAGTTTCGGTAGTGCCATTTAAAATCTGCAAATCTGCCTGTTGGAGTGTGGCAAAAGTACAGATAAGTAACTTGGAAATTACGAGTTTATTCACTTGCTTTCTGAAAAGATAAGTATAGATATATTATTTGCATTCTATTTCTTGAAAAGAAAAGATGCAATAGGAATAATTATTGCACATAAAATCTAAGTAAATGGTTATTCTTCAACTAAGATTGGAGCAATTAGATTTTATTTCTTGAAAAGAAAATAGGCAACATGCACACAGAATCTAAGTAAATGTGTAGATTTTATTACAAAGATTGCATGTGAATCTTGTGTGTTAAAAATTAAGTAGATTTGTCATTTTCTTGGAATGAAATCCTTGCTAAATATAGCCCAAAATATCTTCTTGAGAAAAGAAGATGAGGCATATAAACGTCCTGAGGACATAGCGTGAAAAGTGGCCATGTTTTCTTGAATTAAAATATGTATTTGTATTTAATAAAAGTTTTTTTTGGAAAAGATATATATGCTAATTGCCTTATGATTCTAGTTAGTTTCTAAGTTCTAGTAAAATAACTATGCATTACATGCATGATAGAGATAGCTAATGATGTGCTTCTAGGCACATAGATATTCTCTTCTAACTTTCTTGAAGAAAGAGTATGTGTTATATACTCATAAATATAGTTTTCCTTTTAGGAAAGTGTGCATACTTCATGTATGAAGAGGATGGCTTTTATGAGTAGATTTCTTGAAACAAAAATAGAGTTTCCTATTTTTGAAAGATATATGAATAGTGTTCATATCATATCAAGAACCCTACTTGTTTCATGAAAAGATAATGTGCATTGAGTAAAAGTAATTGTGTTAGGAAAGACACATGTTGCATGCATGTAAGGGTAGCTATTGTGATTTTGTGTGTACATAGAGAAAGTGGTCATGTTAACTTTCTTGAAAAATATAATCTCTTGAAAGATTGTCTTGTTAGATGAGTTGTGTTGACTTCTTGATTTTGATGCATAAAGGGTAAGTTAACCTTGTTTTTGTATCTTGGTTTTTATGCATAAATATGGATATCTTTAATAATTTCTCAAAAGGGAAGCTTGAGAATCCTTCATATAGAAATATAGTGACATGAAGTTATAATGACTTGCCTTAAGAAAGAATTATGTAATTGTTTACATGAAATGTTAATAGAATTCTAGAAAAGGGATTATGTGTTGCATACTTTCAAGGAGGGCTCTTATGTTAAGCTATTGTATGCGTAAAGAATAGTCAATGTGTTCTAAAGATATATTCTTTGTATGGCTAGAAGAACTATTGGGCCATATTTCTTTAGGAAATGATAGGTGATTACTATTATGCTCACATAACTATTATCTTAGCTTCTTGTTGAATGAGATGTGTATGCACACGAGATTTTTGTTAGCTTTCTTTAGAAAGGATATATATTCGCATGCATGAAAAGACTACAGGTTGTGTGAGAATGCTTTATTTATTCGCATGCATCAAAAGTGATAGCTAAGGGACTAGTTCTTTTGACAACGTTTATGTAAATTTTCATGCAAGAAGATTATAACTGATATTTTTGTTAGTCCCTTCGAAGGAAAGCCTTAGTGCTTGTGCCCTTTATGAATATGTGCAGTGCTAGTTAATATGATTAATTATAAATGTAATCATGATGCCAATGTTGATAATGAGAACATGGACTTGTAAAACTAATGATTACTTCTCTTAAAGAGAAATATGCTTGAGTGTGAATAAGCATTGTGAAAAGTAGAATAAGAATTTACTTGAAGATATGCACTAGTTAGTTAGTATGTTATACTTGCTCATGCAGATGAGTAGATGTTAAAAGATCTCTTTTAGAGGTTGATTATTGATTCATTAATATGGTATCTAATCTTGTTGTCAAAGCTTGTTGACGACAGCATTGACAGGAAACGATGGCGGTTGGTACCAAAGAAAAGTGATGTTTAACATTGTGGCGGGAAAGGATTAACGGGCCATGCAGATGAGTTAGAGTTGCAAGATCGTCCATTGCTAGAACAATCATGCCACAAGAAATGTTGTATGTGGCGGTATGTAAGTAAAAGATTACACGGAAACTATATTAGCTTTTAGCTAGTTATGTGACAACTTAATGATAATTCATTGTAATGATTTCATAACAATGGTTAAGGGATGGAATCCCTTATGAGCCATTGAGTGAGGGGTGAACACCCTCACGAGTGTTTAATAATAAAATTAAATGTTTGTTGGTTTTCACCCTACGGGGTTTCCAGGGTATATCGATGTTCAATGGTGTGATTGCCTTTTGTGTGAGTTGGTTGATGTTGAATCCTTGATGATGATGTTTCATTAATTGATGTGATAATCATGAATGGTGTGATTGCCTTTTGTGTGAGTTGGTTGATGTTGAATCCTTGATGATGATGTTTCATTAATTGATGTGATAATCATGATGTTCTAGTACGTGATTAATTAATATGGTGAAGGAAATTATGAAATGGATGCAAGGATTCATGAGAGAGTTTATGTTATTACACTACCATAGTGGTGGTAAATGGTTATGAAACTTACTGTCTTTTATGGCAATTTACTTGATCTACTAATGAATATTATATCTAATGGTTAATGATGATTTGTGGAGTTACGAATTGGATAATTACGTGTGGTAATTTGTATAAAAAAATTCTAACTCCCTACTTTTACATGCGAGGTTACCGGGGTATGTTACAAGTGGTATCAGAGCTAAAGGTTGCAGTACTGGCGCCTTTGGGAATTGGTAAGCGGAAAGGAAATTGAGGTACGCCGTCAGTAGGCATTAACTCAGGTATGAGTTTAACCATTCACATATTGATTTACATAGAACACTACTTTCGGCATGATAAGTGTGAATTGTGTTTAAACTGCTTTAAGTAGTAAGTAATAAAGTTGTTGCATAACTATGTTTATGACATTGGATTCCTAATGAGGATAAAAGACAATGAAACTTTTGTCGCTTTTAAGAACAATATTGAACACTCATTACACTTACGAACAATCTTGAACACTCATTGACAAAAGTGACAATCAACAACCCACTTTTGATTTTCAAATATGGCGATAACAATAATGTATTTATTAAACAGGATTGATGTTGCAATGAACTAATTTTAAGGAGTTAATGCATGAATGTAAAATACGGGGATGTCCTTGGATTTGACGATGTAGTGTTTTAAAAAAGAAAAAGAAAAAGAAAAGGAGACTGTGCAAGACAAGCAGGGGCAAAAGCCGATGCATGCGCAATGTCCACCTGAAGACAGTCATAAATATTTGCCAGATGTGGTGCATGGAATAAATCTTCAAAGGGAAATATCAAGACAGAGCCGAAGGAGGAAATAATTGGTACTTATGGCAATGCTTTGCACTTCAACCATCATTTTGGACCCTCTGTACATGATTTCTCATTTGTGAGGCCCTCGTCGAGCTCCCTGGTGGTGTAGCATAATGAAGAGGAAGATTGAAGAACGATTTTGACATCAGGATGATGCGGTGTGGAGGTTGCCAGGAAAAAGATAAGTATCTTGCTCAATTCTCTTGAATTAAAATATGTGCATGTTATTATATTTACAATATTGCATTCTGAGAAGATAGTTCTCGTAAGTTTTGTTCCTGGTTTTCCAGATTTTTAACTGTCTATTTCTGTGCTATTTGATATGGATATTTTGGCACGCAGTAGAAAACTTTATCTGCTTGAATCGACTTGATTGCAATAACTAATTGTTGATTCAGTCTTGTCATAGATGCTTGAAGATGATTGGTAGTTGAGATTGGCTAGTATTGCATGACTAACCAATAGAACTTATATGCATTAATTGCATTGGATTTAAGATTATTACAATCCGTAAACAAGTAATGGTTGATTGATGTCACATGCGTGGAATGTGTATGATGATTTTATGAGCAGAGTTCTTAATTTTACTGACCATGAGAATGCTTGATGAATAGTGTATGCTTATGTCTTAATTATTTGAGATTCACTAGCATGGTATGTGTTTATGTTAATCATTACTAGTTGTGAGATAAAAATCCTTTGAGCCTCGATTTAATGATGGCTTAATTTATCTCTACTATGGGAAAGACAGATTTCTTATGCATGTTGCATTCCAGTATGAAGTTAATTGTAGAGGCATGTTCAGTGGGTAACATTTCTAGGACCCATTCATGGTAGAATTACATGTGACAATTATTCATAAATAGACTACCTATGTTAATGAAGTTATTAGTAAACTCTAACTACCTTCCCCAACTGTAGATGCTTTCAAAGGAAAAAGGAAGCAATGAGAAGGGAGAAGACCATGCTGTAGGGACAGACGGAGAAGGGAAAAGAATCGGTAAGTCTGGTGATGACCATATAGCGCTTGATGTGCATGTGAGTAGTCCTTTGACCATGCTTAAGGAGTTGGAAAATGATAACTATAGTGTGTTGATGTTAGTGATTTTTGTAATGTCTCCTTGAAGTCATTATTCTGAAATGGTCATGTAGTAGTGATAAGATAGTTGTTGCATCTAACAACAAGTGGTAACTCTAGTGCATGTGTGACACTTAGGGGATCATGCTTCTAATTGCATAGTAGAGGAATTGCTTCCGATAAGGGTAGTTTAATTAGTTAGCTATACATGTTGAACCAATGATTGGTCAGAACACCTTGATTATTCTTAATTATATTAATGATGCATGGCCAATGCTAGCCATAGTAAACATAAGATAATGCTCCATTAATGACGATATGGATTAAGAGAACAGACTATGGGAAATTGGAAATGTTTAGATCATTAACTCAAGTATTGTTGACAATTGTACTTGCATATGCTTTTATACATGACGATATTGTATGCATGAAAAAATTTGGAACTTGAATACTTGTTAACTGATGCATATTTATAACTCACGTTGCTGATGGGATTAAGTAGAGGTAGCTTAATGGCAACAAGAAAACTCATCACATAAATCGTTGCAATGTGAATTGCAATCATAAATGAGAAAGAATAAAGTTATATGATATGCATGAATTGTGTTATTTAGAATCTGAATGCATACAACATGTATGAGAAATATGTTTCCCATCAATATAGATGTTGTGGACCCATGATGAGGGTTAAGTGTAAATGCATGGTGTAGATGCATGTTTATTTTGTTAATGATAATATACATATGGTTCATTACGTAAAATGCTTTGGGAAAGAGTAATAAAAGAGAAATTTAACATGCCAGACAGTTGCAGATAGTTGTGCAAGGCTAGAATGCCATGGGTTGATGGCAGTTACCTGCCCAGAGGGGTTGATGTTACTTGTCTTCCCAGATATGGGTTGATGGCAGTTACCTGCCCGGAGGGGTTGATGGTACTTGTCTGCCCGGATTTCCTCTCCCTAGAATTCTTGAGCTGGTTGGCCAGTGGAATTCGATGTTAGACCTGGTAAGGTCTCTATCAAGAAACTGTCTGGATGTGAAAATGACTCGACTTGGTTGTGGAAACTAGTTCCCATGGGTTGGGAATTCTTTAGTCTATTATGATTCTCATAGCTAAAGAAATTAACTAGTCGGCTATATGTTGTGTTAAAAATAAATTCTATATATAGTTGTGTGAAATATGTTATGCACATTTAATAGGAAATGAGCTTAGTGTTCAATAAGGAGTTATTGGAAATTTTAATTCCTTTATTATATTATTAATCTTGTAAACGTCTTGGTAGGGGCTAAGAAAATTCACTTGATGCAGTGATTGACTGTTTTGATGATTAGAGAGCTAGGTGCTCCTTTGGTACTTTTAGAAGTACTCTGTGGATGTCTTTAGTGAGAATCATTTTAGTGTGCTTATGGAGCAGTGATGAGCTATTTAAGGTACTTGTAAAAGTACTGTGATTTAAAAGTCATCTAACATTGCACAATAGATTGATAGTTAAAAGTATTTCATTTGACTCGAAATATTATGACTAATGCGATTGAATTTGTTAGTCATACATAACAGGAATTACTTACCATGAAGGGTTGATGGGTTGTCCAACCACTATTAAAATGCTTACATGAAAGCACTCATGATTTTCAAGAGTAGATGGTAAGTAATGGTAAGTTGACATAGAGAATTGTTTATTATGAATTTGAATACGGGTCAAGTAATGGAAATCAGAACTTGCATATTTTTGCAATTATGAATGCTTATAACTATTGATCTTTCTTATGTTATAACATTACTATTTTGTTTATTGTCATTTCTTGGAATGAAATATTTGATAAAGAGCAAGGATAACTTTTTGTGCGGTTTTGATGTTCATATCATGAGTAAGATCTAAGGTTCCACCGAGAGATGAACACCGAGGACAGTGTTCTTGTTAAGGGGGGGAGTATGTAATATCCCTATCATAAATAACTGTAACCCTGCGTAAAAGTAATTCAAGATTACGAATCAGTTATTAACTGATTCTTGGCTGTTGTGGAACTGAACGAGAATGAAGGAAACGAGGGAAGGCGCGGAGCATATGGGGAGAAAGGTAGGAGCGGAAGCCATGACTAATTCCGGGAGAAATTATCAAGAACTCAGTTGTTGAACAAAGAAGTGGGGAATGAAGTCTTGTTGCCTTCCAAAGCTCTTCTGATCTAGTAATGGCATTACGGACTGTCAAGAAAGAGGCCTATGATGTTGCTGGGAGCTTAACCTCCCTTCTATCCTCCCTTCGCCTTGCTCTGTCTCAGGTTTCCGGCAGCTCTATAGATCACATGAGGTTCTACACTGATGTTGCAGGCCAAGTGCAAGAATTCACACCTGATGCAACACATGGGAAGTTTATCGGTTCAATTATTGTCTCCTAACGGTGGTTAGCGGGAAGAGATATCTTGTCTTCAATATTTTCCACTGGTTAGAAGGGACACTATTGGGTGTTAAGTAGAGGCATACGTATGGTGAGCCGAGAAGGATGATCCATTATTTACACTGTCAAATGCGCGCCATTAGTTCCGGTAGTGCCATTTAAAATCTGCAAATCTGCCTGTTGGAGTGTAGCAAAAGTACAGATAAGTAACTTGCAAATTACAAGTTTATTCACTTGCTTTCTGAAAAGATAAGTATAAATATATTATTTGCATTCTATTTCTTGGAAAGAAAAGATGCAATAGGAATAATTATTGCACATAAAATCTAAGTAAATGGTTATTCTTCAACTAAGATTGGAGCAATTTTTAAGAGAGTGCATTAAAGATATTTGACAAATTATAGAGAAACATAAGTTCACATGTTATTTAGATTTTATTTCTTGAAAAGAAAATAGGAAACATGCACACAGAATCTAAGTAAATGTGTAGATTTTATTACAAAGATTACATGTGAATCTTGTGTGTTAAAAACTAAATAGATTTGTCATTTTCTTGGAATGAAATCCTTGCTAAATATAGCCCAATATATCTTCTTGAGAAAAGAAGATGTGGCATATAAACGTCCTGAGGACATAGCCTGAAAAGTGGCTATGTTTTCTTGAATTAAAATATGTATTTGTATTTAATTAAAGTTTTTTTTTTGGAAAAGATATATATGCTAATTGCCTTATGATTCTAGCTAGTTTCTAAGTTCTAGTAAAATAACTATGCATTACATGCAGGATAGAGATAGCTAATGATGTGCTTCTAGGCACATAGATATTATCTTCTAACTTTCTTGAAGAAAGAGTATGTGTTATATACACATAAATATAGTTTCATTTTAGGAAAGTGTGTATACTTCATGTATGAAAATGATGGCTTTTATGTGAAATCTCTTGAAACAAAAATAGAGTTTCCTACTCTTAAAAGACATATGAATAGTGTTCATATCATATCAAGAACCCTACTTGTTTCATGAAAAGATTATGTGCATTGAAGTAAAAGTGATTGTGTTAAGAAAGGCACATGTTGCATGCACGTAAAGGTAGCTATTGTGATTTTGTGTATACATAGAGAAAGTGGTCATGTTAACTTTCTTGAAAAATATAATCTCTTGAAAGATTGTCTTGTTAGATGAGTTGTATTGACTTCTTGATTTTGATGCATAAAGGGTAAGTTAAGTTTTTGTATCTTGATTTTTATGCATAAAGATGGATATCTTTAATAATTTCTCGAAAGGGAAGCTTGAGAATCCTTCATATAGGAATGTAGTGAAATGAAGTTATAATGACTTGCCTTAAGAAATAATTATGTAATTGTTTACATGAAATGTTAATAGAATTCTAGAAAAGGGATTATGTGTTGCATACTTTCAAGGAGGGCTCTTATGATAGCTCTTATGATAAGCTACTGTATGCGTAAAGAATAGTCAATGTGTTCTAAAGATATATTCTTTGTATGGCTAGAAGAACTATTGGGCCATATTTCTTTAGGAAAATGATAGGTGATTACTATTATGCTCACATAACTATTATCTTAGTTTCTTGTTGAATGAGATGTGTATGCACACGAGATTTGTGTTAGCTTTCTTTAGAAAGGATATATATTCGCATGCACGAAAAGACTACAGTTTGTGTGAGAATGCTTTATTTATTCGCATGCATCAAAAGTGATAGCTAAGGGACTAGTTCTTTTGACAACGTTTATGTAAATTTTCATGCAAGAAGATTATAACTGATATTTTAGTTAGTCCCTTCGAAGGAAAGCCTTAGTGCTTGTGCCCTTTATGAATATGTGCAGTGCTAGTTAATATGATTAATTATAAATGTAATCATGATGCCAATGTTGATAATGAGAACATGGACTTGTAAAACTAATGATTAGTTCTCTTAAAGAGAAATATGCTTGAGTGTGAATAAGCATTGTGAAAAGTAGAATAAGCATTGAGCCTCGATTTAATGATGGCTGAATTTATCTCTACTATGGGAAAGAAGGATTTCTTATGCATGTTGCATTCCAGTATGAAGTTAATTGTAGAGGCATGTTCAGTGGGTAACATTTCTAGGACCCATTCATGGTAGAATTACATGTGACAATTATTCATAAATAGACTACCTGTGTTAATGAAGTTATTAGTAAACTCTAACTACCTTCCCCAACTGTAGATGCTTTCAAAGGAAAAAGGAAGCAATGAGAAGGGAGAAGACCATGTTGTAGGGACAGACGGAGAAGGGAAAAGAATCGGTAAGTCTGGTGATGACCAGATAGCGCTTGATGTGCATGTGAGTATTCCTTTGGCCATGCTTAAGGAGTTGGAAAATGACAACTATAGTGTGTTGATGTTAGTGATTTTCGTAATGTCTCCTTGAAGTCATTATTTTGAAATGGTCACGTAGTAGTGATAAGATGGTTGTTGCATCTAACATCAAGTGGTAACTCTAGTGCATGTGTGACACTTAGGGGATCATGCTTCTAATTGCATAGTAGAGGAATTGCTTTTGATAAGGGTAGTTTAATTAGTTAGCTATGCATGTTGAACCAATGATTGGTCAGAACACCTTGATTATTCTTAACTATATTAATGATGCATGGCCAATGCTGTCCATAGTAAATGTAAGATAATACTCCATTAATGACATTATGGATTAAGACAACAGACTATGGGAAATTGGAAATGTTTAGATCATTAACTCAAGTATTGTTGACAATTATACTTGCATATGCTTTTACACATGACGATATTGTATGCATGAAAAAATTTGGAAATTGAATACTTGTTAACTGAAGCATATTTATAACTCACGTTGCTGATGGGATTAAGTAGAGGTAGCTTAATGGCAACAAGAAAACTCATCACATAAATCGTTGCAATGTGAATTGCAATCATAAATGAGAAAGAATAAAGTTATATGATATGCATGAATTGTGTTATTTAGAATCTGAATGCATACAACATGTCTGAGAAATATGTTTCCCATCAATATAGATGTTGTGGACCCATGATGAGGGTGAAGTGTAAATGCATGGTGTAGATGCATGTTTATTTTGTTAATGATAATATACATATGGTTCATTACATAAATTGCTTTGGGAAAGAGTAATAAAAGAGAAATTTAACATGCCAGACAATTGCAGATAGTTGTGCAATGCTAGAATGCCATGGGTTGATGGCAGTTACCTGCCCGGAGGGGTTGATGGTACTTGTCCTCCCAGATATGGTTTGATGGCAGTTACCTTCCCAGAGGGGTTGATGGTACTTGTCTTCCCAGATATGGGTTGATGGCAGTTACCTGCCTGGAGGGGTTGATGGTACTTGTCTGCCCGGATTTCCTCTCCCTAGAATTCTTGAGCTGGTTGGCTAGTGGATTTCGATGTTAGACCTGGTAAGGTCTCTATCAAGAAACTGTCTGGATGTGAAAATGACTCGACTTGGTTGTGGAAACCAGTTCCCATGGGTTAGGAATTCTTTAGCCTAGTATGATTCTCATAGCTAAAAAAATTAACTAGTCGGCTATATGTTGTGTTAAAAATAAATTCTATATATAGTTGTGTGAAATATGTTATGCACATTTAACAGGAAATGAGCTTAGTGTTCAATAAGGAGTTATTGGAAATTTTAATTCCTTTATTATATTATTAATCTTGTAAACATCTTGGTAGGGGCTAAGAAAATTCACTTGATGCAGTGATTGACTGTTTTGATGATTAGAGAGCTAGGTGCTCTTTTGGTACTTTTAGAAGTACTCTGTGGATGTCTTTAGTGAGAATCATTTTAGTGTGCTTGTGGAGCAGTGATGAGCTCCTTAAGGTACTTGTAAAAGTACTGTGATTTAAAAGTCATCTAACATTGCACAATAGATTGATAGTTAAAAGTATTTCATTTGACTCAAAATATTATGACTAATGCGATTGAATTTGTTAGTCATACATAACAGGAATTACTTACCATGGAGGGTTGATGGGTTGTCCAACCACTATTAAAATTCTTACGTGAAAGCACTCATGATTTTCAAGATTAGATGGTAAGTAATGGTAAGTTGACATAGAGAATTGTTTATTATGAATTTGAATATGGGTCAAGTAATGGAAATCAGAACTTGCATATTTTTGCAGTTATGAATGCTTATAACTATTGATCTTTCTTATGTTATAACATTACTATTTTGTTTATTGTCATTTCTTGGAATGAAATATATGATAAAGAGAAAGGATCACTTTTTGTGCAGTTTTGATGTTCATATCATGAGTAAGATCTAAGGTTCCACCGAGAGATGAACACCGAGGACGGTGTTCTTGTTAAGGGGGGAGTATGTAATATCCCTATCATAAATAACCATAACCCTACATAAAAGTAATTCAAGATTACGAATCAGTTATTAACTGATTCTTGGCTGTTGTGGAACTGAACGAGAATGAAGGAAACGAGGGAAGACGTGGAGCATATGGGGAGAAAGGTAGGAGTGGAAGCCATGACTAATTCCAGGAGAAATTATCAAGAACTCAGTTGTTGAACAAAGAAGTGGGGAATGAAGTCTTGCTGCCTTCCAAAGCTCTTCTGATCTAGTAATGGCGTTACGGACTGTCAAGAAAGAGGCCTATGATGTTGCTGGGAGCGTAACCTCCCTTCTATCCTCCCTTCACCTCGCTCTGTCTCAGGTTTCCGACAGCTCTATAGATCACATGAGGTTGTAAACTGGTGTTGCAGGCCAAGTGCAAGAATTCACACCTGATGCAACACATGGGAAGTTTATCAGTTCAACTATTGTCTCCTAACGGTGGTCAGCGGGAAGAGATATCTTGTCTTCAATATTTTCCACCGGTTAGAAGGGACACTATTGGGTGTTAAGTAGAGGCATACGTATGGTGAGCCGAGAAGCATGCTCCATTATTTACACTGTCAAATGCGCACCATTAGTTCCAGTAGTGCCATTTAAAATCTGCAAATCTGCCTGTTGGAGTGTGGCAAAAGTACATATAAGTAAGTTGCAAATTATGAGTTTATTCACTTGCTTTCTGAAAAGATAAGTATAAATATATTATTTGCATTCTATTTCTTGAAAAGAAAAGATGCAATAGGAATAATTATTGCACATAAAATCTAAGTAAATGGTTATTCTTCAACTAAGATTGGAGCAATTTTTAAGAGAGTGCGTTAAAGATATTTGACAAATTCTAAAGAAACATAAGTTCACATGTTATTTAGATTTTATTTCTTGAAAAGAAAATAGGAAACATGCACACAGAATCTAAGTAAATGTGTAGATTTTATTACAAAGATTAAATGTGAATCTTGCGTGTTAAAAACTAAGTAGATTTGTCATTTTCTTGGAATGAAATCCTTGCTAAATATAGCCCAAAATATCTTCTTGAGAAAAGAAGATGAGGCATATAAACGTCCTGAGGACATAGCGTGAAAAGTGGGCATGTTTTCTTGAATTAAAATATGTATTTGTATTTAATAAAAGTTTTTTTTTTTGGAAAAGATATATATGCTAATTGCCTTATGATTCTAGCTAGTTTCTAAGTTCTAGTAAAATAACTATGCATTACATGCATGATAGAGATAGCTAATGATGTGCTTCTAGGCACATAGATATTATCTTCTAACTTTCTTGAAGAAAGAGTATGTGTTATATACACATAAATATAGTTTCATTTTAGGAAAGTGTGTATACTTCATGTATGAAAATGATGGCTTTTATGTGAAATCTCTTGAAACAAAAATAGAGTTTCCTACTCTTAAAAGACATATGAATAGTGTTCATATCATATCAAGAACCCTACTTGTTTCATGAAAAGATTATGTGCATTGAAGTAAAAGTGATTGTGTTAAGAAAGACACATGTTGCATGCACGTAAAGGTAGCTATTGTGATTTTGTGTGTACATAGAGAAAGTGGTCATGTTAACTTTCTTGAAAAATATAATCTCTTGAAAGATTGTCTTGTTAGATGAGTTGTGTTGACTTCTTGATTTTGATGCATAAAGGGTAAGTTAAGTTTTTGTATCTTGATTTTTATGCATAAAGATGGATATCTTTAATAGTTTCTCGAAAGGGAAGCCTGAGAATCCTTCATATAGGAATGTAGTGAAATAAAGTTATAATGACTTGCCTTAAGAAATAATTATGTAATTGTTTACATGAAATGTTAATAGAATTCTAGAAAAGGGATTATGTGTTGCATACTTTCAAGGAGGGCTCTTATGATAGCTCTTATGATAAGCTACTGTACACGTAAAGAATAGTCAATGTGTTCTAAAGATATATTCTTTGTATGGCTAGAAGAACTATTGGGCCATATTTCTTTAGGAAAATGATAGGTGATTACTATTATGCTCACATAACTATTATCCTAGCTTCTTGTTGAATGAGATGTGTATGCACACGAGATTTGTGTTAGCTTTCTTTAGAAAGAATATATATTCGCATGCACGAAAAGACTACAGGTTGTGTGTGAATGCTTTATTTATTTGCATGCATCAAAAGTGATAGCTAAGGGACTAGTTCTTTTGACAACGTTTATGTAAATTTTCATGCAAGAAGATTATAACTGATATTTTTGTTAGTCCCTTCGAAGGAAAGCCTTAGTGCTTGTGCCCTTTATGAATATGTGCAGTGCTAGTTAATATGATTAATTATAAATGTAATCATGATGCCAATGTTGATAATGAGAACATGGACTTGTAAAACTAATGATTACTTCTCTTAAAGAGAAATATGCTTGAGTGTGAATAAGCATTGTGAAAAGTAGAATAAGAATTTACTTGAAGATATGCACTAGTTAGTTAGTATGTTATACTTGCTCATGCAGATGAGTAGATGTTAAAAGATCTCTTTTAGAGGTTGATTATTGATTCATTAATATGGTATCTAATCTTGTTGTCAAAGCTTGTTGACGACAGCATTGACAGGAAACGATGGCGGTTGGTACCAAAGAAAAGTGATGTTTAACATTGTGGCGGGAAAGGATTAACGGGCCATGCAGATGAGTTAGAGTTGCAAGATCGTCCATTGCTAGAACAATCATGCCACAAGAAATGTTGTATGTGGCGGTATGTAAGTAAAAGATTACACGGAAACTATATTAGCTTTTAGCTAGTTATGTGACAACTTAATGATAATTCATTGTAATGATTTCATAACAATGGTTAAGGGATGGAATCCCTTATGAGCCATTGAGTGAGGGGTGAACACCCTCACGAGTGTTTAATAATAAAATTAAATGTTTGTTGGTTTTCACCCTACGGGGTTTCCAGGGTATATCGATGTTCAATGGTGTGATTGCCTTTTGTGTGAGTTGGTTGATGTTGAATCCTTGATGATGATGTTTCATTAATTGATGTGATAATCATGAATGGTGTGATTGCCTTTTGTGTGAGTTGGTTGATGTTGAATCCTTGATGATGATGTTTCATTAATTGATGTGATAATCATGATGTTCTAGTACGTGATTAATTAATATGGTGAAGGAAATTATGAAATGGATGCAAGGATTCATGAGAGAGTTTATGTTATTACACTACCACAGTGGTGGTTAATGGTTATGAAACTTATTGTCTTTTATGGCAATTTACTTGATCTACTAATGAATATTATATCTAATGGTTAATGATGATTTGTGGAGTTGCAAATTGGATAATTACGTGTGGTAATTTGTATAAAAAAATTCTAACTCCCTACTTTTACATGCGAGGTTACCGGGGTATGTTACAGTGATATTCCATGTTGGTTTTTATGCTCCATGACATATAATATAATGTTTGTATCATAGTTTAACCCATGATGCCTTCCAACAAACAACCACAATGATAACATGCCTTAACATGTGTCTTCCTCACCCTAATCAAATGCTTTTTCAAGATTCCAAAAATTGTTCCTAATCATCTACCATCTGGAAGCTCTCGTATGAAGATTGGGGAACAGATCTATGGTGAAGACCTCTAGGCATCATATTGACGACTATGGAATGTTAGAGGGAGTTAGAGAGTAACTACCCTCTCCCCTCGAGCATTGGGTGAGACTCATTCGTCTCTGTCACTGTTACTAAGCACTTCTCTGCAATTTCTTAAGGTTTGCATTATTGCCGATAGGATTCTAGTTACAGGTGGTCAAGATCTTTCGAGCTTCCTATTAGGGTTGATTCATATGGTTTAGTGTTAAACTTTTCCCATATTTCTCGCTCGAATTCTACGGTACGGTTTTACACTCACCCTTTTTATTTTTGATCTGTATGTGTTGTTCATTGCTTCGAATCCAAAACCAATGCCTTCATTAACTTGTGCAGGGGATTCTTCATTGATCGTTCAATCACCATCACTTAGGGTTAGAACTGAAGCCTCCTATCGATGAGCTATAACTCTATCTTCGCTTTTACCCAATTTTTCCTGTCTAGGTTAGTTTCCTAAAAATTGATAACCCGTTTCTTGTTTCTTTGGTTATGGTCGTTTTGTAGCTTGTGTGGTCGTCTCTTGTTCAGTTAGACTTAGCTAGTTTCCTGGCTAGGTTTTCTTTACAACTAATACTTTCTTTCGAGCTCTTCCTGCTCGAAAATTAGCCTTCACTAATATGGGTTTTCATTTGTATACCCTTCATGGAATTCGTGGTTTCCTACCTTCCATGAGGCCCTGTAAATTTTATCACTGATTAAAGTTCTCCTCTTCTACCACCCAATGTGATTCTTACCTATTATGGTTTTAAGTTGTGATGCATGGTGCTTGTCATTGAAACCCTCAAGCACCGTTTCTACTCTTTCGAGTTTTGTTCACTGATTTTTCTTTCTTAAAATCTTCTAATTAGAAGAATGCTTTTATGTAGTTGCTAGTAGAAGAATGTATTGGCGGAAGCCAAGATTACGTCTACTTGGTAGGGTTAGAGTTGTACCCATAAGGGATAAATCCTGATTCATCGCAATATTCTGGGTGTATACTTTTCAATTCTTAGTATTAATTGTGAATACTCGGTGGATTCCTTGGTTTTGGTAAATGAGTTCATCGCTTTAATTATTTATTTTATTATCTTGCTAGCTCATGTATGAAGTCTTGTATTTGGTATTGCTAAGGGGTTTTGTCTATTTTTTTTAATGTGAAACCATAATTTGTTGTATGTGATTTAGAATGCATTCCAAATATATATATATATATATATATTTTGCAGAAATATGAGGAAGCATGTTGTAGTTACTACAGTAATTAAAATTAAGAAATTATTTGTTTATTGTTTTTCTTCCATATATAGTTAGTTTAGGTTGCAAAAACTAATCGGTGATTTTCCAGAAGTGCACTTTCTTGTTTTGTTAATGTTTAAACACTTTTTTTTTTAAGAGTTCTTGCTGAAAGGTTATTACGCTTTCCTTAGTTGTTGGTTCCCCATCTTGGCCCAGGGACTAACGCATGTGTCTTTCTTTCATTTTTGTTATTAAATTTTTCAAAACCATGTTTTATTCTTACTTTTTCCATATTGAAATACTAGGCTTGATTCTAAACATACAAGTTTTATGCAGTCCACCTCTATTACCCGACTTCTTTAAAAAAATAAACACATTAACCAAATTAGCCTTTTCCATAAATCAAAGACCCTATACTCAAACATATATAACAATTCATGAGTTATGGTAACAAGGTTACGTAGATACTTATATGTATTCTTTCACTATCATCTACAAAATTTTGGGGACTAGAATGTTCCTCCTAACCTATGAGAACCAATCCCAACTCTAGTACTCACCCCAAGCCAATTTCATATTAATAAACAAATTTAGATTCAAAACCTAAACAAGATCTCTGCAAGACCATCAGGTCTTAACTGGCTATAGTCAAGACTACTTAGCAGCTTCCCGCCTCCCTCTACAACATCCTGTTAGAGGTTCCTTAATAGTCTCTTCCTTTCTCCTCTCTAGTTGACTCATGTCCCTCACACCCTATTGGCTTCTTTTCCTTCATAGTCTCTTCCTTTGTCCTCTCTAGTTGACTCAAGTCCCTCATACCCTATTGGCTTCTTTTCCTTCACAAAAGTTTTGTATCAAGGAGTGAGGTTAGGTAGGAAACTTCCTTAGCTCATGACTATATTCAACTCTCTCAATATGAAATTCACTTTTACATCCTTTTCCCCATAAATTGTAGCTAAATCCTTTTCATTTTTAAAAAATATGAACAATGTGCAATTAATTTTAAACAGTTACATTCACATTCATAATCCATCTAGTTAACTATTTTGTTTTAGTCCAATTTTATATTAAAACTAAGTAATTCCAAAGTTATCATATTTATAGAGGGGAATTACATCTTTTGCCCCCTTAAGGGAAACATCATTGCCAGTGTTTTATAGACTCCATAATAGGTTGGGATAATCCTCTCACATGAATTGTTCATCTTCCCAGATAGCCTCTTATGAGTTAAAGTGTATCCATTGCACTTTAACGTCGGTGATAACTTGTTTTAGCAAAAATGTTTCTCTGTGATTGTGAACACATAGGGATTTGGCCAAGATTTCTTTGTGCAGTTTGAGCTACATTCATACATCAGTTTGTTATTAACTTCCAATAATATCAATTAAAAAAATTTCAAAACAATTCTTTTTAATCATGCCACTTGTACATATGTTTAATGTATAATATGTCTAGGGTCATGTATATATATTTATAACAAAGATACATGGAACGTATTATTTATGCGTATATGATTGGGTAAGGCTAGTTAATAGGCTACTGAACCAATCCGAGCAAGGATGTGGAATGTGCCGCAAAACCAAGGGGCTAACTTAGTGCAACTACTCCACCTCAAGGTGCTTCTTTTGGGTTTAGCTCTAATATAAATGTGTTCCTGGACTTGGTATTCTTGATATGATCTTCGCTAGTTAGCGTGACTTTTATGGCGATCCTAGTAGCTTTTATGTTTAATCAATCTTTGTTCACTATAGTTTCCATTTCCTTGAGCATGTCAAGTCCCAACATCAATTTATCTTTAGGATTGTTCCAACTGATAGGATTTTTACACTTCCATCCATATAACACCCGAATGGGCCCATTTTTAGAGAAGTTGATAATTGTTTTTATACACGAAATCCACCATGTGGAGGTATTCTTCCCACTTAGTAGGTTGTTGAATTACATACATCCTAAACATACCTTCCAAAACCTAGTTTACTCATTCTGTTTGCCCATCTGTTTGAGGACGGTAAGTGGTATTTAACTGCACTTGAGTGCCCAAACTAGTGAAGAGATATTTCTGAAAGGAAAAAGGTAAAATTTACATGTCTATCTAAAATTACCATTTTGGATATTCTATGTGATCTGAAGATCTCTTTCATCAAGATATTGGCAATTTTCACATGCTTATAGGTTAACTACACTAGGAAGAAATGGGCAATATTGCTTAAGTTATCCACCACCAGCACTATTATAGAATCATTTCATTTTCTCGACCTTTGTAATCCTATAATAAAATCTATTGTCACTATCTCCCATTTCCATTTAAGAATGGGTAGTGGGTGGAGTAGGCCGGCTGGGTGCTGGTGTGTTGCCTTCACTTGCTCACATTCTAAGCACTGTGCCAAGTACCGGGCCACCTCTTTCTTCATAATCGACCAAAAGTTGTCATTTCTTAAAGTTGTAATAATTTTTTGGTAGCCAAGGTGTGTGACATAATGGTTCCTGTGATATTCATCAAGAATAAATCACTTAATAGTTTGATGATTTAAATTTATGAAGTTATAAATCTGAATTTATGAATTTTATTATTTTTAAATGAAAAGATAAAATTACATTTTTAATTTAAATTCCCATACAAAGGTATAAAATGTAACTTTATAAACAACATAAGTTGAATCCTCAACGATTTTTTTTATGAGATAAGTAATCTATGAGTATTTTTTTTTTTTTTGAAATTATTTCTTTACAAATACGGTATTACTATAACGATTGTTTGCAATTTTAAAAGAGATAAAATGTTTGAAATGGATGTTTTGATATAAATTTATTATGTTGTAATGTACCTAATTAATTTTTTTTTAACTATTTACATCACCTTTTTCACTAAAATATTTATACATTCTAGGAACTATACACCACATATATATATATATATATATATATATATTATATATATATATATATATATGTATATATATACATATATATATATACATATATATATATATATATATATATATATATATATATATATATATATAATATATATATATATATAATTTTACTAGACCATACCTATATATAGATGACATATGACAAGGAAAGAGAACTTTAATATATTTTTATGTATTTCATTTGCAACTACATCTCACTTCACCATATGGATAAATTAGTCGTTGAGAAGTGTGTTGTTTTGATTAGGTAATATTCCAAGTTGGTTCTTATGGTCTATCACATATAACATAATGTTTGTATCATAGTTTAATCTATGATGCCTTCTTGAGAAAAACCACAATGATAACATGCCTTAGCATGCATCCTCCTCACCCTAATAAAATGATTTCCGAAGAATCTAGAAACTGCTCCTAATCATCTGCCATTTGGAAGCTCCTGTATCGATATTAGGAAACATATTGACAGTGAAGACCACTACGCATCATATTGACAACAAGAGAAGGTTGGAGGGAGTTAGAGCATAACTGCCCTCTCCTCCTGAGCATTGGTTGAGAATCATTCGTCTCTGTCATTGTTAAAAATATTGACCTATAGTGTATTAGGGTTTGGATTATTTCCAATTAGATTCCTATTGCTTATGGCCACAATCTACCAAACTTCCCATCAGGGCTCGTTCCTATGGTTTCTGGTTACAATTTGGCCAGATTTCTTGTTCGAATTTGATGGTAAGTTTTACACTCATCCTTTTTATTTTTGATGTGTATGTGTTTTTTGTTGTTTCGAATCTGAAACTAATGGCCTTCGTTAACTTGTGCAGGGTATTCTATCTTTGTTTTTCCATCCCCATCAATTAGGGTCAAAATTGAAGCCTCCTAACGGTGATTTATAACTCTATCTTTTGCCAGTTTCCCCTATTCGGGTTAGTTTCCAAACGATTGATAACTCATTGCTTGTTTCTTTGGTTAGGGTCATTTGGTTCTTGTTTGGTCATCACTTTACTCATTCAGGTAGAATTATTTTG
Source organism: Pinus taeda (assembly GCA_000404065.3). NCBI lineage: Eukaryota > Viridiplantae > Streptophyta > Pinopsida > Pinales > Pinaceae > Pinus > Pinus taeda. The sequence goes on along the minus strand of APFE030082129.1, from coordinate 53,497 downwards.
TTTCATAGCTATGTTTTCTTCACAACTAACACTTTCCACCCAACTCTGCTTACTTGAAAACTAGCCTTTGCTAATATGGGTTTTCATTTGTATGAAGGTGCCCTTCATGGAATTTACAGTTTCCTATCTTCCATGAGTCCCTGTAGAGTTTATCAATCATTTAAGTTCTCCTCTTTTTTAATGAGGTGTTATTCTTACCCATTAGGTTTTTGTGTTGTGATGCATGGTGCTTGTCAACAAAACTCTCGGCAGGGTCGCTACTCTTTGGAGTTGTTCACTTATTTCTCTTTCTTAAAAACTTTTAATTAGAACTATGCTCCTATCTAGTTACTATCAGAATAATATATTAGTGGAAGCTAGGACTATATCTACCTAGGGGGCTTAGAGTTGTACCCATAAAGGATAAACCCACATTTGTCACAATATTATGGGTGTATACTTCTCAATTATTTCTATTAAATGTGAATACTGGGTCTAGTTCCTAGTTTCGGTATATGAATTCGTCCCTTTCATTATCTAATTTATTATCTTCCTAGCTCATGTATGATGTATTGTATTTGGTAAGACTATGTTGCACTAAGGGTTTCTGTCTATTTTTTCTATGAAACTAGAATATGTTGTATGTGATTTAGAATGCATTCCTATATATATATATATATATATAGATAGATAGATAGATAAGATAGATAAGATAGATAGATAGATAGATAGATAGTTTTGCATCTATTATTATTATTCGCACAAATATGAGTAACCATGTTACGACACTCGTTATGGATTTTAGTGTAATTCAATTTGAAATTTACCATAATACTTAAAAACTAAGAAATTATTTCTTTCTTTCTTTTATTTTGTATATAGTTATTTCAGGTTGCATAAACTAATGGGTGATTTTCCAAAATTGCACTTTATTTTTTTGTTAATGCCTAAATACGTACTTAGATTTTATTTATTTATTTTACATTTCTTGCTAAAAGGCTACGGGACTATCCTGAGCTGTTGGTTCCCCATATTGGCCCCGAGACTAACCCATGCCTCTTTAAATGGGTTCCCTATTTTATTCCTTAATAATAATTATTATTTTTTCTCGAAACCCTAGGTTTTAGTCCTACTTTTTCAATCTTGAAATACCATGCCTTAGTCTAAACATACAAGTTTTATGTAGTCTACTTGTATTACCTAACTTATTTCAAAAACTAAACACATTAATAGAATTAGCCTTTTCCATAAATTAGAGAACTCATACTCAAACATACATAACAATTCATCAATGGGTAACAATAACAAGGTTACAGAGATAGTTATATGTATTCTTTTACTGATAGCTACAAAATTTTGGTGACTAGGATGTTCCTCCTAATCTACGAGAACCAGTAACACCATTGGTACTTCCCCCAAACCAATTTCATATTCATAAACAATTTTATAGTTAAAATATAAACAGGGTTTCCCTTAGACCACTGGGTCCCAACCAACTCCACTCGAGGGTACTTAAACAAGTTCCACTAGAAAACCATCTCAAGAACTCTTGATTTAGTAGCGTCCTGCCTCCCTCTACAATGTCTTCTTAGAGATTCCTTAATAGTTGCTTCCTTTCTCCTATCTAGTTGTCTCAGGTCCCTCATACCCTATTGGATTCTTTTCCTTTTGAGAAGTTTTGTCTCAAGGAGAGAGGTTGGGAAGGCAACTACCTTAACCCATAACTACCATCGACCATCTCTAAATATGAAATTCACTTTTACATCCTTTTCAGCATAAATTGTAGCTCACTCCTTTTCTTTTATAGAAAAGAAGAATACTTTGCAATTAATTTTAAATACGTACACTCACATTAATAGTACATATAGTTAAGTCTTTTGTTTTAATCCAAGTTTAGAGTAATATAAAGTAATTCCAAAGTTACCGTATTTACTAAGGGGTATTACATCTTCCACCACCTTAAGGGAAACATTGTTCTATGTTTTCCAGCATCTAGACTCTCGAATAGGCTGTGATATGCCTCATGCATGAATTTTTGATCCTTCTAGGTAGCTTCTTCTTGGCTAAAGTGACTCCATTGCAATTTAACCTTGGTGATAACTCATTTATGCAACATTGTTTCTCTCTGATCAAGAATACGTAGGGATTTGACTAAGAATTCTCTGTCTAGTTCGACCTGCAATCATACATAAATTTGCTATTAAATTCCAATAATATCAATTAAAACAATTCCAAAACACACACACACACAAATATATATATATATCTATATCTATATCTATATAATATATATTATATATATATATATATTATATATATATATATATTAACCATCTTTCCAATGTATAATATGTCTAAAGATAATGTATGTATATTTTTAACAGAGATATGTGGAACACATTATGTATGCATATATGACTGAGTAAAGCAATTTGATAGGCTATTGGGCCAATTCGATCATGGATGTGGAATGGGTCAAAAAACCAAGGGACAAACTTAGTGAAACTACTCCACCTCAAGGTGCTTCTTTTGGGCTTAAACCTAACATAAACATGTTCCTTGACTTGGAATTATTGATATGATTTTCACTGGTTAGCATAACTTCTCTGGTGATCCTCGGTTGCTTTTAAGTTTAATTGAACTTTCTTCACTGCAGTTTCCATTTCCTTGAGCATGTTAGGTCCTAAGCCAAGTTTATCTTCAGTACTAGTCCAAATGATTGGTGTTTTACACTTCTATCCATTTAACACCTCGAATGGGCTCATTTTCAAGGAAGCATGATAATTATTTTTATACACAAACTCCACGAATTGGAGGTATCCTTCCCACTTCGTAGGTTACCACGTCATATACATCTTAAGCACATCTTCCAACACCTAGTTTACCTGTTCGGTATGCCCATCTATCTAAGGATGGTAAGTAGTACGAACTACACTTGAGTGCCAAAACCAGTGAAGAGAAATTTCCAAAAGGTGGAGTTAAACTTTACATATCTATCTTAAATTACCATTTTGGGTATTCTGTGTAGTGTAAAGATCTCTTTCATAAAGATATCAGCAATTTGAATAACCTTAGGTTGACTGCATTGGGAGGAAATGAGAAGTATTAATTAATTTATATACCACCTCCATTATAGAATCATTTTATTTTCTCGACCTGGGTAATCCTATAATAAAATATATTTTCACTATCTCCCATTTTCCTTCAAGGATGGGTAATGGTTGGAGTAGACTAACTAGGTGCTCTTGTTCTGCCTTCACTTTCTCACATTCTAAACATTGTGCCAAGTATTGGGCCACCATTTTCTTCATACTTGGCCAAAAGATTTCCTTTCTTAAAACTTTAATCATGTTTTGGTAATGAGGGTGTCCGACATATGGGTTCCTATGATATTCATCAAGAATAAACCACTTAACATTTTTTTGATTAGGTACATAGATTCGATTTTTGTAACTTAGCAAGTTCTCACTGTTAATGTCACAACCCAACCTCCTTTCAAAGTTATTTTCCTATTTAGATTGCTGCCACAAGAAATGGTATTCAAGATATTTTAAAGCAACTTCTCTAGTATGATTAGAAAAACAAATTTTCAAATGACTATATGTAATCTCATAAACACGATTAAGCCTCCTGCATAGATTGTCCATTACTCAATTCTCCTTGCATTTTAAATGCTTAATATCAAAGTCAAATTCCCTTAGAAATTTTTAATAACATGCTTGGCCAAAATTTGAGTTTTGTTTTTTGAAGAAATTGGTTAAGCTACTATAATTAGTCATTAAGGTAAAGTTCTTTCCAAATAAGTAATGTTGACAGACCTTCAGGGCATAGACTACTGTCATTATTTCCAAGTCATAGGACAAATAACATTGTTCATTCTCTTTCAAATTTTGTGACTCATGGGCCACTAATCAACCTTCCTACATTAACACACCACTCATCCCCACTTGGCATGAATCAGTACAAACCATAACCTCGTTGTCTAGGTCTGTTATTCTTAAAACAGGTACAATGGTCAACATGTGTTTTAACTTATCAAAACTATGTTGACATTTTACGTTCCAATTGAAAATTTTTCCTTTCTTTTGTAGGGATGTTAAAAGGTAGGCCACTCCAGAAGATCCTTCTATAAAAATCCAATACTAAATGTCTAACCCAAGGAAAAAATATCTACAACATTTTTGGGGATAGGCCACTCCATTATAGTTTTAATCTTCTCTGGATCCACCATTATGCCTTCTCACATGATAATATGTCCCAGATATTGTATCTGTTCTTTGGAAAATTCAAATTTATTGTATTTTACATATAGTTGATGCTCCCACAAGGTTTGCAATATCATTTGTAATTATTTTTTTATGCTACTCCATGTTTCTAGAATAAATCATAATATCATCAATAAAAATCAACACATATTTTCCAACGTAATATGAAATATCCCATTCATAAGACACATGAATGTAGCTAGGGAATTAGTCAGCCCAAATGGAAAAACCATAAATTCATAGTGTCCATAGCAGATTCTAAATTTTGTCTTACAAATCATCTTCCTTTATTCTGATCTGATAGTACCAATACCATAAATCAATTTTTGAAAATAGTGTAGTGCCCTTAACTTGATAAAATAAGTCATCAATCCTTGGTAGTGGGTATTTACTCTTAACGTTCAATTTAATTAACTATCACTAATTGATGCACTATATTAAATTTTCCTCCTTCTTCTTAATTAAAAGCACCAGAGTGCCCTAAGGTGATATGTTGGGACATATATTGTTCTTGTCCAATAACTCTTGTAATTTAATTTTTTACCTATGTTAACTCTGGTATACTCATCCTATGAGATGCCTCAGACACCGAGGCATCTCCTAGGGTTAATTAAATGGTAAAATATATATCTCATTTTGTTGGTAATCTAATTATTTCCTTAGGAAACACATCTGCAAAATATTGGATTATCTATAGGCTTTTCAATGTTGTTGTTTTCTCATTAGAATTAGCATATCCCACATGTACCGGTATTTCATAAGCCTCATGATCCTTTGAAATTCACATATAGCACCAATTTCATTCATGAAAGTAAGGGTTTGTTTTCATTGCCACAAACACCCTCCAAAATTTTGTCTACGTTTTAATTTTGGAGCATACTGTGGATCTTGCAATCACTATTCCATAGTCACTTCTTTGTCAACTGATTCTTTGAGCTCCTTCTTGGATCAAAACTGTCGAATTCACTTACTCACACATGCTCATTCTGAAAAAAGTTCAAAAACACATTCTTTTACGCAAGCTTGGATAAGAATAAAATGTTCCATTAATATTATGCTTATGCAATGTCAAATCCATGTCAACAACCATTACGCAGTAACAATGACAGTTTCTCACATTCTAGCTACATTTGTGCTTCCATTTATGTGAGTTTTACAAACTATCACCTTCACGCACCTTTGTTTTCAAGAGTTTCATTTTCATTTTATCTTTGCTCTAGCATGTGTTACTTTCACTTCCATCCACATATCGCAAGAGTTGTTCGCACTATATCAATTCACATATTTTTGCATGTTAGTTTTCATGCAATGTATGTATTCTTTTTTTAGTGGTTTAAAGGGGCTATATTTGTGTGAATGGGTTGTTCTAATGATGTAAAGATCAGTCGCACTCATTGCCAAAGTTTTAAGCATTGTCTCACAAGTGTCATCACAGTCATTGGAATGTGTACCTTTAGTGTCTGACTTGTCATAAAATTGTTGCAAAGTTTTCGCTTTGAGGGAAATATGTTGTTAAGGTGTTCCAAATGATCTATTTTGTTGTGTCGTCAAAGTGTTTCAAGTGTGTGATCATACTGAAGTCATATTATTGTTCACGTTAGTCTCCTAGGTCCAACACTTAGCCAATTCTTAGAAATTCCCAAGCAACCCAACTTCATATGATCTTCCTCAACTTCGCATTACAAAGTTCCAAACCTCAAACTGCATCCTTCTCTATTGACACTACACAATTCATAGTTCCTCCTTCCTAGGACTACCTCACTATGTAGTTCTAGTGCTCAAGCCCAACCTTGCCTCCTATAATTGTGCAACTCATCTTCCCAACCTAACCTCAAATTCACATTGTACAATATCTAGCCTCAAGCTCATCCCTTGAGCTCAGAGCTATGCAATGTTCCAATGGCCCAGACTCCTCTGCCTCGCAGAACTGCACAATTCTCCCAAGCAATGAAAAACCCTGCCACTAAGTCTAGAAACTGCTCAATTTTTCCACCCTGTTCTTCTTTAACTACAGATTGTGTAGTCTTAGAGCTCAAGGTTCTCCCCTAACTTCCTGAGCTGCATGATTTCATAGTTATTGAGAATATTTTCTAGATTGTCAACCTGTTCACACTTAGTCAGTGGATCAATATGCACCATCTTAGATTATGGGTTTAGCAAAGTGACGTCAACTTGCTATGAGTGGATTCTAGATGCAGGTACTCTATCATGCTATGGAAATATGAAGAAGAAGGAAATGGAGAAGGAGGAAATTCTAGAAGAGACATATGGAGTTAAAGAGATAAGATTATCATCAAGTAAGAAGACGAAGGAACAACAAACTCTAACATTAGATGAAATTGAAGATCATGTGGAAGGCTCCTCATCTTCAAGTCATAAGGAGGAGGAAGAAGAAGAACATGTACCATGTTTTCAACAAGACATAAAGAAAGAAGTAGCAAGAAGGAAAACTTGGCACTATCACATCATAATGTAGTTCATGTCATGAGTGTCATGTCATATCCTATGAGAGTTCATCATATGCCACATCATTATTGTGGATTATGTGATTACCTATTCGAACTGTATTGTAAAGTGGAAGTCCAAAGGAAAATTTAGAATATGAAGAGTCATCTAAGGTTAAAAAGTCATAGGAAGTCAAATAGTCATGAGGGAAGTCAGAGAGTGATAAGGAAGGTGAACCATCATCTGTTGGTTATATACACACCCTCATTGTATGAGAAAATGAATTTTCACCTTGGTTCCTCCCGCAAGGCATTAGAGAGATAAGATAGATCTTTTGAGGAGAAAGGAGTGGCTCCAATGCTCCACTATTGGAGATACTGATGTTCATTGTATACATTTTTCTTGAAACTTTTACTTAATAACATAAGACTTCATGGCCAAAACATTCTTCATGCATGAGTTATGAATATTTGTAAGACTATTTTGTAGACGTTTGTATTTCATGTTTACTTTCATATGTGCTAAAGTAGTTGAACTATTTCAGTTATTTTAGTACTTATCATATTGAGAATGTGCTATAATGGTTTTTATTACTATTCCATCCTTGTGGACTATTCAACAGGATACTAGAAAAATATTTCTCATTCATTGGTTGTAATTACCATTACATATTTTGTGCAGTATTCCACTAGATTTCAAATGTATCCTTCTTTTTTGCGTGTTTCTATACTTAGGTAGTACTATTACCTCTCTCTTAGATGTTCACTTTACTTTTTTCCTCCCCAATAGAAGAACTTTGACACACTTACAATTGAACACTCATGGGCGCACTTACTTTTCGAAGGCACTCATGCATTCCTCTCTCTTGTTGAGAGTTAGAGCTAAGGAAAATCTATATGAATGCATGGAAATTGAGTTGATACTCTGGATGGGGCTCTTAGTCCAAAAGATGTGAGGTATAATTGTGACTTCACATCGAGGAGACCCCTTGGTTGTCAGATTTCCATCATTGTCAATAATAGCACTAGAAGGAGGTGTAGATGAAAAGTGGATCCCTTTGACTCTATTTTGAATATCTAATCGTAAATGGTTCATCCTCAAATCATACTCCAGGGTGTTTTTCTATCTTGTCCCCTCATGAAATTTTAATCCTTAATGAATCCCTCCATGACTTTTCTCAACTCAAGTTTGATGGTGAGGGTTATATGTCCTTTGCGAAGCATGCATCTCTTTTTCTTAAGTTCTATGAATATTATAAAATTTATTGTGAATATGTGGCTTGTATTGTTTTCTGCCTCTCCCTTCAAGGTGGATTTAGCCGATGTTGTCACATTCTACCACCTGCTTGCATTCGTTCTCTTAACCATGTCATCGAGGAGCTTCATTTAGAATTTGATAGGTATGATTATTGAGATATTTATAAAAGAATTGATAAGCTTAGAATGGATCCCGATGAATTGATTGAGGATTTCTCTAATCAATTACTTCACCTATCTTATGAATTTCTTGAAGAAGCTATGGATTGGCATTTCTTGAACTAGAAGTTTGAGTGTTTTTTCATATCTCTTTGCACGGTGAATCTAAAGCATATGATGTTTCTTCATCCATAACTCTTCTAAAACAAGAGACACCCATAATTTTAGAGGAAGAACCTATTATTCCTTTGGTTCCTTGTCTTCCTCCTCTTCTAGCTCCATTGTGGGTGCCCCCTTGCGATGATCGTAAAGTTGGGAAATCTACAAATCAAATTCCTAATCCATCTTTTCATCCTCCTTCTTCTTTTCATGATTCAAATACAATAGAGGAAATCCAGGAATGACTTATAAAGACTACATTGAAAGCTATTTTTTCTATTCCTCAAGATGATATTAACACTCATAACTCTAGTCTTGACTCTAATTCAAATTTATATCATCCTCTATCATCTACATGTCATGACTCTTTATAGTGTCATATTCTTGATCAATCTCCTCCATCAACTAGTTTTTCACACTCTCCTAATTTTCAGGTTGTTGTTCCAAATTGTGGTCAGGTTCAAGATAGTCATATTAAATAGCTAGAGGATAAGGAATGTGAATATTCTTTCAATATTTCATCTCTTTTCTGAAATCCTCCTTGTGAAGATGATGTTTCCTCATACTTGGTTGATATCAAATCTATAAATCTTGGTAGTGAATATAAAGAAATCAATTTGTTTATATTCATAGTCTTGGGAAGTAATCATTCTAATGAACATGATTTTCTTGATGTATGTGATGATGAATGCACAAGTACAACAACTGATCTTTTGTTTTCTCATGAAGAATTTAATTTAGATCTAGAATCTGATTTTTTCAAAGAAGAATTTCTTATTGAAACTTCCCCTTCATCTCACTATCCCTTGTGCTCTATCATTTGTGTTACATCTACTTGTGATGAAGGTATTATGTGTTCTTTAATTTCTTCATCCAATGAGTTAGCATCTATGTTGACATAAGGTGGTCATATTATCCATGATGAGAATGAAAACAATCAAATCCTTAAGTACTATTTCCATCCATCATCATATCTTCACTTGCATGAAGATGACTCTTTGAATCAACTTGCTCATGAAATTTCTTCGACTCATACATCTTCATATTTGCGATTTGAAGAATCTTTCAGTTTGACTAATATAGTTGTCGAAATTGTAAAATCTGATCAACTTAGTGACAGAGATCGTTGACATCCAGTTAACAATGATATCATTAAAATCACTTAAATCAATTGTCCTAACACCATGCTTGATCTGGTTCAATCTCCAGAATGCAAGTTTATAATCCTTGAAAGTTCCAAGACTTTCTAGAGAATCGAGGCACTTCAACTTTTGTTTATCGCTATGTCAGGATCTCGCAACTCTGGTGAAGACCCCTAAATTGAGTCGGGTTTGGTTTTCTTCACAAAAAAATTCTTTCTACATGATTTCGCCTGATGTAAGTTCTTTCTTGAAATATATTTGGCATTACAGATATGATATTTCAAATTTTAAAGATTCTATTTATGATTGGATTCAAAATGATTCATCTCCATGTAAACCTTCTATATCAAACTTGAGTTAAAATGTGTATCTCTCATAGAATCATGGAACTGTGAAGTTGACTATTCTAAATATTATTTTTGGCCAAAGGATTCATAAATGCTACACTCTTTTAAAAATAATCAACTCTTGATCATTCTTGTGAATATTTTGATGCTAATAGTTTTCTTCGTCGCACTTGAAATTCTCTTGACTATCAGTGAATGGGTGTATTATTTGACGAATCAATTTCTTCTTCTCTTGCTTTACCTATCTCGATCGATGTGTTTACTATACTAGCACTCCTTTTCACTTCTTTTGACGATTATTATGCTAGTGTAGTATGTAACTAGTTACAATAAAATGGTGTGTTACATTGGTCATGTGAAGAAGATGATTCTCTTATGCAAAAAAAATGAGATACTATTCAAATTGATTTATATTTGGTAATTACAAACTAGGAATATGATGCTTTAATCAACCTATCTAATCATGATTATGTATCTAATGAATATCATTCAACTTATGATTTTCCCATTAGTATATTCAATGCCAGTTGTTTTACATCCTTTTTTTTTCATCACTCAACATTTCACTATTTGGATTTTTGTCGAGTGGTTGAGGCACTTCAGCCTTCACTGATGGTCATGTCAAGTCCTCACTATCTCGACATGACTTTTGAATATGATCAGATCTATTTTCCCTCACAAGATTCCTATTGTAATCTCTTTCCTCTAATTGAAAATTCATCTTTTCAAATATTTTGTTGTTTTCAAGAGGGTTATAATGAATTTTACAATCCAATCGCTAAACGGTTGGAACAATATTATCTAACAAGCTTCGTAAAAAATAACAAGTTTTGATCTTGCCTCATGCTTTCTAAGGAGTTTGGTGAAGATCGAGACACATTCGCGGGAAGCTTTAGAGGTTTTTTGAATGATGGTTCTCATCAAAGAGGTAAGAATATAAACTGGTTAGGAAGCAGTCGATATGGCATATGCTTCTATTGATAAGAAATACCTTCAAATTTTTGTGTAATCTATTCAAGTTCTTTTCTTTTCTATTGCACATTGTTTTATATTTGTTTTAATCAATCACATCTTTGTGATTGCGGCTCAGTAATAATTACGATGGCTACATTGGCAATTCCATTATACATGACCCCAACCTTCTAGATGGTTAGGTTAGGAGTAGGTCTAGTTACATTTTAGTTTACCTGCACATCCATCTGGCATTCATTTCCTATAGTTTTCCTTGTACTTTATGGTTTTGGTTTCACATCATCTTTTCCTTAAGCCATTTTCTGTCTTGTATTTTGGTTTTGTTTCCTTGTTGTGTGTTGTCTTTCGTTTTGTTTTTGAGAGACTGTGCATGAATATTCTTTGTTCACTCAAAGGTAATGTGGGAAGATAGAAAAGGACTTTGCAGCACTGCAACATTGGGCTAACTCTCTGTCGTTCTCCCTTGTCTTGATTACTTCTTTTGGTTGATGATGTTTGAATGGAAATACAATCACTACGTTAATAAATCCTTGTGTTGAACCATGACCTCCATGTCTATTATGGAAACTTCATGTCTATACTTGGGAACAATTAAATGAATACCAAAGGCCTTATATAGGCTACGCTATAGAGACAAAATATCCTACTCTCAATAAGTTGGGATCCCTCTTTCACCCATCAAATAAATAAGTGTCGATGCATATTCCTATATAAATAAATAAATAAAGGCGAAAGAAGAGAAAGGCTTCTTTTGTAGAGAGGTGAAGCAAGAAGCTCTATCGGGGTATTGTCTAGGCTCACTGGAAGTGGAACAATGTTTGTGTCCCTGAAGTGGCTCCGTCGGGGTGTTGTCCACACCTAATGGCAGCAGAGACACACAAGAGGTGAAAAACTATACTCCAAAAATATGAAGCTCACAATCTTGATTACCCTATGCTGATTCGAAACATTGTCTGATCATTGATATTATTTGTGTGTTTAATTGATTAAAGGAATGAAGGGGACTATGTTTATGCACAAGGTAATTGGGTAAACCATGGTAATCTCAATGTTGAATCATTACTTCTTGAAGAACTAGACCCTGCAAAAAATAATTGACGAAGGTAGAGAAGCTAAAGTTCTACCAGTGTGTTGCCAAGTGTTTTCGTTGTGACAAACACCCTCCAAAATTTTATGTAGACTCAAATTTTGGATCCTAATATAGATCTTACAATTGGATGTTCCATAGTCACTTCTTCGTTAGCTAATTCTTTGAGCTTCCTTCTTGGATCAGAATTGTCGAAGTCGCTTGCTCACACATGCTTAGTCTGCAACAAGTTGATGAGCGCATTATTTTATGCAAGCTTGGGAAAGAATAACATGTTCCATCAATATTGGGCCTGTGGAATGTGCTATCCATGTCGACAGTCAGTACGCACTAACAACGATAGTTTCTCACATTCTAGCTACATTTATACTTCCATTTCAGTGAGTCTTGCAAACTTTTTCCTTCTCATACCTTTGTTTTCACGAGTGTCATTTTCACGTTTTTGGTTGTATCTTTCAATTTCCTTCACTCTAATTAGTGGAATTTTCATGTTATCTTTTCTATGGCTTGTGTTACTTTCACTGTCATCCACATATCGCAAGAGTCATTCATACTTTAGCAATTGGCTTATTTTCACATGTTAGTTGTTGCACAATGTATCACTAGTACAAAATGAAAGATTAGTGACTACATGACTAAAAACATTAGTCACCATAATTATTTCAAGTGAATTACTACTATATTTGAGAAATTTTGAGTGACCGAACTAAAAGTGACTAACGTAAATGACTAATTTAGTCGAGGGATCAAATATATGACTAGAATTAAGTGACTCAACTAAAAGTGACTAACTTAAATGAGTAATTTAGTCTAGGACTAAAATATATGACTAGAGAATAAGTTACAAAATTAAAAATGATTAGCATAATCTAAAAATGATTAACGCTTTACTTGTAAGGACACATTATCATATTTATACTCATTCATGTTGGATTTGACATATCTAGGTAACATATCTATGACACAGTAAAAACTATTAAGCTTCACATGAGTACATGAATGCATGAAACACCTTGATGTTTAAGCTCTTTAATAATTCTGAAAAGAGTTTACAAATTTGCATCATGGTCAAATGATGTTCTTGATACGTTTATTTCTTACATTTTTTTAACACATTTGACATTTTAACCACACCCTTACACAAATCAACTCATGGGAACATGAAATGACTTGGTTCATAAGGATAACAATTCACTATTTTTAAGATTATCTTGATGGTTTACTTTCGTGCCTTTTTATAGATGTATGATCAATTTCTAATTTGGAATGTCACATCTTAACACACATTAACAAAGTAGTGATCGAAGCCCATTAGTGCCACTATTGGTGCACTCTACACATAATTTAGACAAAGCACACAATTCTTAAATATTTGATGTTGACATGATATGGAATTTATTATTGTTCAAGGGTGCTTTAAAACTTACATTTATCTCTAGTCTTAATGGAAATTGTTCTAAATACATAGTGGTTAATGTGTTCACATGCTAATTGTATTTCTCATGGTTCATTAGTTGTAATTACAGACTTTGGAATGTTACAAATACATCATTTGGATCACAATTATACATTTACAAGCTACCCAACTATAAATGGTGATAAATTGATGATGAATGGATGACATTTGAATGCTACAAATGTGTAAATCATCCACATTCAACTTTTTTGTCTTCATTGTCCCTAGTAACAACGAAAAGTTTGGATATTTCCTTTATTTATCATTGCAAACACAACTCTTTGGCATCTCAAACATAGGTAGTACTATTGGTGTATGATATCTTAATTGTGGAAAGGTCTCTTGATGATGATAACAAACTCTCAATCTCCAATGCTAATGAATATGATGAATGAATGATCTAATGCCTTACTTGTATAGACACAATTTATGATTCATTTTCTATTTTTATTGTGCCATTGTATATATGCTTCACTAGAATCTCATGTTATATGGTTAATTGAACAAGTTTTATTTTTCATTTTTGAGGTATAATTTTTTTGCATGAATAAGCATAGTTTTCTAATTAAAATCATTCAAAAAAATTTCATAATTCATGGTTTTTTTGAATATTCCCACACTTATCCCTAACCTTTTACTTTGACTGTGAGCAGTGTCAAATCCATAGTCTTTGTTAAGGAACTTTCCTTCACTACTCAATGATCTAGCTTAGCTCAATCTTTATGGATTCCCCCCTTAGACAAGGATATCCTTCAGTGTAGTCTAAAGAGAGAGAAAACCACGAATGTGACTTTGGGTGGCTTGCTTAAGAGTTGTCTCTTAGGCATTCTAGGTGGGGTTAAGACATTTTTTGTTTCTATGAGAGTGTTTGAGTGATGACACAATTTAGAAAATGCTTACGAGAAAATTAGTTTACCTTATTTCCATCACCTAAACTACCTCCAGTAAAATCATGAGATTTTAATAACATCTAATTTTGATAAATAATTAATTCAATAAAATTAAAAAACAACATTATTGTTATTGTTATTGTTATTTCTTGAATATTGAAAATTAGACAACTATAGCGAGCTTGTGCTTATGTGACAGTGATCAATTCTATCCACTACCACAATCGCCTCCAAGTATACCCACATTACCTCACACTTGGTACACTAAGCTAATCTAAGTTTAAACCAATCACATTATAAAAAATGCCTGAGCAACCCATTCCATCATCAACTAATCCACACCATGGAGCAAATTAAAATTAAAAAAATATAACCATTTTATTTTATTTGAAAATCAATTTTAACACAATCACCTCCATGTATACCCACATTACCTCACACGTGGTACACTAAGCTAATCTAAGTTTAAACCAATAACATTATTGAAAATGTCTTAACAACCCATTCCATCATCAACTAATCCACACCATAGAGAAAATTAAAACTAACTTTCAATATTAAAAAATATAGCCGTTTTATTTTATTTGAAAATTAATTTTAACACAATCACCTCCAAGTATACCCATATTACCTCACACATGTACACTAAGCTAATCTAAGTTTAAATGAATAACATTATAAAAAATGCCTTAACAACTCATTCCATCATCAACTAATCCACACCATGGAGCAAATTAAAACTAACTTTTAATATTAGAAAATACAGCCATTTTGTTTTATTTGAAAATCAATTTTAATATTTTAGGAAACTCAGTAAAATAAAATTTAATGGTAAAATTAAATTTAATGTGAAAAGTTTAAGAAAATAAAATTTAGTGCATGAAATCATATGAAATGATTTATTATAATCCACTAGCCTATTATAAACTATTTAGGCTCGTGTGTCTAAATAGGCTCAAACAAAATTCTTTTGCAAGTGAAAGGAGTATAAGTAAATATTTCACTAAATTTTTATAACAAGTTCGATGCTACGTGTAAAAATTGGCATTTTGATTATGGAAAGAAATAAACAGGGGCTCATATGAAACAAACAAAGACTTCTGATTGGCGTTATTGCAACACATGCATGTTAGATCAATAAGCGTCTCTAATTTACATAATTCTGCCAGTCATCTTCTCATGCTTGCCCAGATCTAGATCTAAATTGTTGAGATTCCAAGGTATTTTTCACTCTTTGTTTTTTCTTTTTAGCAATTCAATTTTCTTGCTTTATTTTTGAGTTCTTCCTCTACTCTTATTTTTTCATCGATTTTTTTGTTCTTATTGAGAAGGTTTTTTTGCCATGGTATAATTGTGTGGACTGGAATATAATTAATCACAAAGGAAAAAAATGATTAAAATGTAAAGGCGGTAAATTTGGGGTTTAGGGTGCATTGGTGGTAAACCCTAGGGGGCATTGTTTTAAAACTTGGCATTGTCTCTTGGATGGTAGCATTTATCTAGATCTCCTTGGTGAGGCTAGATTTTCGGTGGATCTGCTCAGAATTGTCCTCTGCTATTTTAATTAAGTTGTGTCACCATAATGGAACCCACTCCTCCCAACAGAGCGTAGGGAAGCGACCTCTTTTCTACTGGTTGGGTGCAATTACTACTAGATCTTATTGGGAGGGGTTTGGTGTCGGGTGGGGGAAATACGATGCGTAGCAGTGGAGGAAGATTGATGAAAATGTGAAGTGAGAGATTATTAATCACATATCTCTACACCATCCCAACATAGTTCACTTCAAGGAGGTATTTTTGACTCCCACCCATTTAGCTATACTCATGGAATACGTAGCAGGTGGGGAGATGCAGCAGGTGGGGAGCTATTTGAGTGCATCTGCTAGGCTAGATGTTTCAGCGAGGATGAGGTTTGTTCCTCTCTCTGTGTGTATTCATCTAATCCCTAGGTAATAAAGAGTACATTGAACATTAATGTGGAAAATGAGTTAGGTGGGGAAATTGTGGTTCTAGCTTAGCTTGGACTTGTAAAGCATAAGCCAGGGTTTAATATTTTGTGAGTAATTCTAATTCCATGCATTTTTCTAAAACACCATTATGTTTCAATCCACTTTATATGCATTTCTTTAATAAATTTAGTTTTTTCTCCTTACATGGTTTCAATCCACTTTATATGAATTTCTTTAATAAATTTCATTTTTTCTCCTTACATGATGTGAAGTTCGGGCATTTTTACAAATTGCGAGCTTGTTTACACCTCAGATCTCGGATATATGCGGATCTAACCATTTCTTCAATATAATTTAGTTCGGGCATTTTTACAAATTGCGAGCTTGTTTACACCTCAGATCTCGGATATATGCGGATCTAACCATTTCTTCAATATAATTTAGTTCTGAATATTACTTCTCATTTGATAAATTTTTTATTTAGTGCCTTTGCAAATGAACTGTCCAACATTAAAATGTTTTAGCCATCTAGAGCTAGATATCCAAATATCCAACTTCCGAATCTCCCTAGATCGTGCTTTTCAAAGAAACTAATTTTTATTATTTTTAACAACCTTCAGAGTGGTCTATGCTTTTCAAAGAAACTAGTTTTTATTATTTTTAAAAGCCTTCAGCATTATGAGTTCTCATTGATAATCTGGGTATTTTTTCAGTGGTCATTTTATTTTTATCCCGAAATCCTAGTAATTTGGATTTATGTAGGTTGTTCATTGTATTTTTATCCCAAACTCTCGGGCATTTGGGTATTCTTTGAAATATCACTTTATTTTTATTTCGAACTCCTACACATTTGAACTTACGATTGGTCATTTTATTTTTATCCCAAACTCCACTTGCTTAGATTATGCATTTTAATAAACTTGTTTTTTTTTTTTTAATT
>APFE030082129.1:19416-31305 GCA_000404065.3 Pinus taeda | reverse complement strand
AGATTATAGTTTTCATTTAAAGCCATAATATGCATGCACTCCTTTGAGGCTAATGATGGATGATTGTAATGACAACTTTTAAGGTTGTGATTCTAATTTAAAATTCGGTCATTATAGCAGGAGAATTATTTTCGTGATGAATGATGTGAGGCTAATCATATTGATTATAGTCCACAATATTAGGATATTAAATTAGAAATTTATCGGGATATGATGAGCAATTCCTTAAAATTCATTATGCAAGATGGACCTTAATATTTGAGTATAGGAGTTATGTGTAAATTTCAATCTCTATTTGACTTTATGACATCAAGTTGTCTATGATGATCAATGCAGGAAACATGCACCAAGAATGAGAATGAGAAATTCCGGTTACCAAGAACATTGTTCTAGGTAAACAATGTTAGCCAAGAATGTGAAATATCAATGTCATTGCCACGTTCATTGGTTTTACCATGAATATCAAGTTGCATGCATGCTTTCAGAAGCTCTATTCTCAATGCGCTTAAGCTTTGGGATCAAGGGTCATGTCTAGTAAGAGGGTAGAAAATGTGCAGGATTTCATGGAATAAGGAAATGCATGTACCAATCAGGAGCATTTGTTGATATATGACATCCTTTCGACTATTGTGGCTAGAGAAAATTCTATGGCAAGAAACAATACTCCATTATTCTTTTTTATCATCTTCTGTTTTTGAGTTAGCATGCTTCTATTGTACCATTTCATTATGCCTATGCCATGTGAAGATCAAGTTGATTTAATTTTACATTTGATTTCCAATATATTCAACAATTGAATATATTTGTTTTCCCTGTGTAGGTTGGATGATGGGACAACACACTCAGAAATAGGGGTAATGTAAAAGAAACACTCCCAAGAGCAAGAGGGTGAAAACAACATTTTGTTATTTTAATTCAATGGTTGGAGCTACAGGTTACTTTGTTACTCGATCTTTCAAATGCATGCTGAAAGGGTCTGTAAGAAAGAAGTATGGAAATCTTCAAAAGGCTCTTAAATCATGCTTGGGTTGGTATTTGGTCCTCCTTTAGGTTCTTAAAAACAATCTTCTTATTGGTAACATATTGTTTGTTCAATGGTATTAGTGTCCATATTCATTTCACTCTTAATTTCTAAGTATGTTTATTGAAACTATGTTTGATTTTCCATTTAAAGAGCGTAATATGTTGTTGAATTTTACTAAAGACAAGTGGCATATTGCAAATAGTCATAAAAGGAGTATAAAAATTATTCTAAGCTCTTATACAAATACTGGGAGGGTTTGTGTCACTAAGGAATTTTTCGTAAGTTGTTTGAGATCAATGTTATATATTGTTTCAATTATTTTTGAAGTGAAAAAATTAAAAATGATTTGAGCATAGGTTGTCCATCGATGTTTTTAATGTCATGATTCTTTCACCTCATGGTTATTTTGGGCAAGCAAATGTTTTAGGAATGTTTGAAAATACATTGATTGATAGGTAAACAACTTTTTTATAATTGCTATGTCCATTCCATGATATCCTCTCTTTATTGTTTGATTATATTTTAAGCGTCACTTTTTATTTTTCTTTGTATATTAACTATGAATTGAAAATACTTGGTATCATATGCATTTAAACAACAATCAAAGCTTGAAGATGAAACTAGTATTACACGATATTGATTGAAATTATGTTTAATTGTTTTGTGTTAAAATATTTTCATGGCTATTAGAAAAGTTTACTTTCATGTTGTTATTTGATCACATACCTTTTATATACTTGACTAAGTTCATGCATTAGAGAATGAGATGTTGATGTAAATAAAACAATAAGGATTAGACATCAGACCTCAAATTATTTGTTTTCAAAAGTTATTTATAGCTTGAGATTTTTAGAATGTAACTTAGTTAGCATGATTGTGCCTAATATTTCCCTGAAGGTTGAATACTAAGTTATTAAGGTGCTATTTTCTATGGTGACATTTTATTTTCTTTGTTTATACAGGTCATCTAACCACATAATGGCCACTATCGCTCGATGAAAGAAATATTGTTCGAGCTTCTTGCTTTTATGGGGGAAAATGAATTTAACATTGTTGATGTTGAGGTATATGTCATATAAATCCGCTATACTCTACTTTATTTTATATTGCAATGTTCATCGTATTTCATGTATTACACTCTACACTGTATCTTCTTTTGTTTTCAAAAAAGGAACTCAGCATTGATGGTTAGCAGTAGGATTTGAAGAAAGAAGAAAACAATAACATGGGCGAAAAATGAAAAAAGAGAGAGAAGAGAACTAGTCTAGTGATACCCTTAAAGCCAATATCCTACATAAGACACACACATAGAGATTGATGGTAAAGTCTTCAAAGTTGGTGAATTCACTTGAAATTATTTGGCAACAAAATGAAAATGTTTTGTAGTGATGAAACAACATTTCATGTGTAAATTGTAGTCCAACCAACATTAGGTTGTAAACTCACTTTGTAATACTTGACATTTTATATAATATAATTTATGCAATTGAAATTATTTATAGTTTCACTTGATGTTGTTTAGTATTGTAATTAACATGTGTAACTTTGCATTTTCATATTAGATGAACAAGTGCACATTGTATAACATATTTTTAATTTGGTCGCAAAATCATACTAACTAATTTGTGTTGATTAATAATGAGCACATAAAATCGATCAAAAACTACTAAATTAGTAGTTTATATTAATTAATTATGAACACAAACAAAACGAATATACAACTATATTAGTTGTTTACAATAATTATTAACGAAAATAAATGAAATGAATATAAACTACTAAATTAGTCATTTATATAATGAATATTAAATTACCGACAAAAGATAAATGACTAATGCAAATGATAAATTTGTGATTACAAATGACAACTAAATTTTTCATGCATACTTTTGGCATTATGACCCAAATTTGACACAAGTGTTGTCCTTCATGGCAACACACTCAGATGACAGATCATAGTTCAGCAGGTTAACAGCTCAGAGTTATAGACTAGAATTCACAGAATGAGGAAAGAGAAGTATACGCAGGGTCACGTTGACAAAGTAGCGTATACACGCAGGTTAACATACCAAAAGGTGTGTATAACGTACACACGCAATTTCATAGAAGGAAAGGCATGTACATGTTGGAAATCTAAGTTTACGTCTATGGTATTTGGTCAATGGTATTTTGATCCATGGTATTGATCCAATGTATCTGGTCCAAAGTATTGATCCCAGGTATTATTGGTCCTAAGTGGTTTTGGACCATGGTATTGAGAAAGGCCTAACACTATATAAGGAGAAGAAGATCGTTAGGCTAAGAGTACTAAAGTATTAAATATCTGATGATGAGCAAGATCTAGTATATAGGTTATTGGGTTATGGTGCATAACTGGATCTGAATCAAGGATTACCCTTAGTGCTTGATGAAGGATAAGATCTAATGATGGGTCAAGACCTTAAGGCTTGAAGTGAAGTATCTTTATGTGATTTGATCATTTATTTGAATAATTGGCGCATGTTATAGTCTGTAAATATGATGATCTGGGTATAACTGAAGTATGGAATTGTTGTAATGTTTAAATCATCATTTATAGATCTGTACGCAGGTTCACTTTAGAAAAGGCACATATACACGCTAGCTCTTCATATAAAAACAACGTATACATCTTAAGTTTGATTTGTAGATTTGTAGGCAGGCTCATCTTAAGAAAGGAGTGTATGCACATAGGTTCGACACAGGGAAGTAGCGTATACCTTGTAAAATTTGTTTTAGCTACTTCTATTTGCTGTTGTAATATTCTGGGTTATAGCTTGGGTTCTGGTTACTGTATTCTCATTAGAGCATTCTAAAAGATTAGATTGAAGGGTTGTCAAAGTGGTTGATTGGTTTAGTTGTGAAAATGAGATTGGTTGATGGAGATATATTTCATGATTGAAAGATGGATCATGTTTGAAAATTTATGAAACGCAGTCCCTAGAAGAAAAGAGAAGGTTGTAGCCTTCTGTAGGCTGGCACCTACGTACTAGTAAACATATCAGCTAGTACAAGAGCTAGGGGGTTTTAGATTCCTTCGGGTAGAAGCTGGAGAATGAGAGAAGGTTGTAGCCTTTTGTAGGTAGAAGCTTGCATACTGGTATAAGTCTGCACGAGTACAAAAATTGTAAAAGGAAGTTTCTTATTATTAAAAATAAGATAGAGATGATTGCAGTAGGTGGTTTTGACCCACATTGGTTTTTCACCTTATATCTTGTGTTCATGTGTGTGATTGTCTATTCTATTTTACTACACCTAGTTACTGTTTATATGGTTGTGATGCACTGATTAAGATCAACATATGATGAATTAAATGAATCTTAAGTTTGCAGTATATACGCTAGTTTCCTTAATCACAGTTGCGTATACACGCGAGTTCCACTAACTGAAGTAGCATATATAAATCTAATTATGGAAATGAAAAATTATTGACTTGATAATACTGATTCACCCCCCCCCCCCCTCTCAATATTATTTTCAAAAATTTGAATCAGAGCAAGTCCTTCAGTAGAAGCTTGATCGCTTGAAGGAATACCCATCATCATGAGTAACCAAGAAATAGAGGGATCCATTAGACCTCTAATCTTTGATGGAAGCAACATCATTTATTGGAAGGTAAGAACCCCAACCTATCTTCAATCTCTTGGAACAGATGTCTGGGAAATCGTGGAAGGAGGATATGCATTTCCATCAGTAATTCCTACAGATGCGGCAAGTAAAAAACAATATGAAACCAACATTAAGGATGTTAATACATTACTGGGAAGTCTATCACAATCAGAATTTGTCAAAGTTATGCAACTCAAATCCGCCAAAGAAATATGAGACAAAATCGTTCTAAGCTATGAAGGAGAAGGAGACACTGAGGTAAAACGTGCAAAACTGCAAACTCTTAGAATTCAATATGAAACTCTCAAAATGCACAATGATGAAGGTATAGCTAGTTACTTCTTACATATAGATGAGTTTGTTAATTGCATGAAGAATTTGAGTGAAGAGATAAAATAATTTACTTTAGTTGAAAAAGTTTTAAGATCCTTGGCTGTCGAGTTTGAATCAAAAGTATCTTCCATAGAAGAAAAGCAGGATCTTTGGACTATTATTATGAAACAGCTACACAAGATCTTAACTGCTTTCGAGATGAGAAAAGGAGGTCCATCAGGTATGAGAGAAGCCACATTTAAAGCTTTAGGAAAATAATAACTTAATCAATCAGGACATATTTCAGAAGGAAAAGAAGTAAACTTTGTCAAGAACCTTCAACGGGGTTCCAAAAGATTCAAAGGTAAACTACCTTTCAAATGTTTTTTCTTGTGGAAGATTCAGTGATTACGCTGCCAAATGTCCCCATAAAGATAAGGTTGATAAAGGTAAGGAATCTGCAAAATGGAACAAAAAACAAAATTTAAGTAAAAGGAGCTACTATACTAATGAAGATAGTGATGGTTTATCAAATAGTGATGAAGATGAAAATAGCAATGACTATAGACTTCTGATGGCTTATGAAGATGATAATTTTTTAGATGCTTTAGATGAAGATGACCTATATGAAGAAATCTCTAAACTCAAAATCTATCTAGAAGAAAAGAGTATGAATATAGATACATTGACATTCCAACTTGCTGAAAGAGAAAAACACAATGAAAAGCTAGAATGTGAAATTGTGGGTACAAGGAAAGGATCTTGAGAAAACAAAAATCTTATATTTGTTAAAGGATCAGATACCTTAAATGAAATTATCAAAGTGCAGGGTTCTCCTTTGATAAAGACAAGTCTTGGATACTCTGAAGAAACATCTCAATCACAGAAGACATCAACCTACACTAAAAGTTATCACGATGTAGCAAAGAGTAGTGAATAGTTCGACAATCATTAGCAAAGGCATAAGGCAAATCACCAGGTGAATCAGGCTCAATTTACTTCAAGAATGAACAGAGGCCACAATCAACATCGGGTAAGCCACACTCAATTTGCTTCAAGGAATATCAATCAATAGGTCAGTAGAAGGAACTTCAACTACAATCATCAGGTCAGTAGATTCAATAATAATAGGAACTTCTTTAATGGTCAAGTTTCTTATGTCATAATTTTGGTCACAAAGTTGCTCAATGTGTTTCTTACAAAACTATCATGACTAGAGAAGCATGAAATCAAAGAAATGTGATAGGGATCAAGAAAAGTTCGTATAGTAGCTTTTCCCTTCTTGAAAATGAAATGGAATTCTCAATCTGTAACAACTTTGGCCATGAAGAATCTAAATGCAGGAGTAAATTTCAGCAAATAGCTCACAAGGAGGAAATTCCATTAAATCCCAAAATATGGATAAAGAAATAATCACAAACAGAAATATGTGGTATATCCCTATATGAAGAAGGACAATAAAACCACTGGTACATCAATAGTGGATGTTAAAAACACATGACAGGTGACAGAGAAAAACTACACTCATATAATGCCTTATAAAAGGAAAAGAGTGTCTCATTTGGAAATGACATTCCCGCTGTCATAAAAGGTAAAGGCTCTATTTTCTTGAAAGAAAAAGTTAAAGTTGGGAACGTTATGTATGTTGATGGCTTAAATCACAATCTGTTGAGCGTGATTCAAATGTGTGATCAAGGAAATTAAGTAGTGTTTCGATCAAATGGATGTGTTGTTGATGAGCTTGATAGAGGAGATACCATGATTAAAGGGACAAGAATTTCAAACAACCTGTACATACTCAAGGGAGTACAAAAACAGTGCTATCTAAGACAAAATGATGAACACTGGCTATGGTGCATAAGATTGGGGCATCTAAGCTTCTCTCAAATAAGAAAAGCATGCAAATTCTAGGTTGTTTGTGATCTTCCTGATATCAACATTCCAAAAAAGATAATATGCAAATCATGTCAATTTGGTAAGCAAACCAGAGCACATTTCCCTGAAAAGGAAGGATCAGCTAGTAAGCCTCTTGAACTTGTTCATACTGATTTATGTGGACCATCAAGGAAAAAGTCACCTCATGGAGAAGAATACTTTATATTGTTCATTGACGATTTTTCAAGAATGTGTTGGATAAGACTTCTAAAGCATAAAGATGAAGCATTTGAAAAGTCAAAGCCTTCAAGTCTTTGGCTGAAAATGAATCAGATCGAAAAATCAAATGCCTTAGATTTGATCAAGGAGGGGAATTTACCTCGAATTAATTCTTCGACTTTTGTGAAGAACATGGAATAAAAAGGCAATTCTCCACTGCAAGGACTCCTCAACAAAATGGAGTGGTAGAAAGGATGAATAGAATTATTCAACAAATGGCTCGTGCTATGCTAGATGAGTCCGAAACTCCTGCAAACTTCTGGGGTGAATCTGCATTCGCTGTCATCACTATTCTCAACAAACAAAATGTTTGGGTAAAAAACACTCAAACTCCACATGAACTCTGGTATGGTAAGACTCCTACTGTAAAATACTTCAAAATTTTTGGAATCAAATGTTACATAAAAAGGACTGATGAAAAACTTGGTATGTTTGAAACCGGAGCAGATGAATGTATTCTCCTTGGTTACTCTTCTCGAAGTAAAGGATATAAATGTTATAATAAAAGACTTGGGAAAATCATTGAAAGTATTGATTTTGTGGTTGATGAAGCATGAAAAAGTCCAAAACAAATAAAAACAGAAGATTATGAAGGAGATGGCGATTATCCTCCCACATCAAATCAGACTTATTCTGAAGAAGAAACCAATGAAGCACCAGAAGAAGAGATAATGGTAGAAGAAAAGACTCCATCCATGTATGTTCAAAAAAATCATCCAGAAGCTCAAATCTTGGGGAAAAAGGGGCAGGTGTGCAAACTAGAAGAACCACTGCAGAAGCTTCAAGCTATCTAGCATTACTATCTTCCACTAAACCTCAAAATGTAAATGAAGAATGCAGAGATGAATATTGGGTCAAGGCAATGAATGAAGAACTTAAGCAAATTGAAAATAATAATACTTGGGAATTAGTTCCTATACCTCATGATAATAATGTCATAGGAACTAAATGGATATTCAAAACAAGCTGAATGAAAATGGAGAAGCTATTAGAAACAAGGCCAGAATTGTTTTTAAAGGATATGCTCAACAAGAAGGTATAGACTTTGAAGAAACTTTTCCACCTGTTGCTAGACTTGAAACCATCAGAATGTTCCTTGCTCTTTCTAGTTTTTAGAAATTCAAAGTATACAAAATGGATGTAAAATAAGCCTTTCTTAATGGAGACTTAGAAGAATAAGTCTATATTGAGCAACTAGACAGATTAATTCTTGGAAATGATGCAAAACTTGTATGCAAACTTAGAAAGGCCCTCTATGGTCTAAAACAAGCTCCAAGGGCCTGGTATTACCATCTTGACAAATATCTCCATCAAAAGGTTTTTCAAAGGGATCAACTAAGAGGAATTTAGACACAAAGATTGACAATAATAAATTTCTAATACTTGTTGTGTATGTTTATGATATCATTTTTGGTAGCAATGAAGAAGCCATGAGTCGAAATTTTTCTTCGGTAATGCAGCAAGAATTTGAAATGTCCCTGCTGGTGAGCTTACATATTTCCTTGGTCTACAAGTTCAACAAAACAAATATGGTATTTTTCTGTCACAAACAGATCCTAAAAAAGTACGGCATGGAAGATTATAAACTAGCATGTACTCCAATGGTAACAATATGCAATCTCAGCTCAGATGATGAATCAGTAGGGGTGCATCAACCAACTTACGGATCCATGATTGGAAGCTTGCTTTATCTAACAGGTACCTGATCGGACATCATGCATGTAGTAGGAATAGTTGGAAGATTCCAAGCAATTCCAAAGGAATCACCCGTTCAGGCAGTCAGAAGGATATCCAAATATCTTCAAGGAACATAGAATTTTTGTTTATGGTATCCTAGAGATATAGATCTTACACTTCAAGCATATACATAATGTAGATTGGGAAAGAAGAATTGATGGCAGAAAAACACTAGTGGTGGTGCATTCTATATGGGTTCCAAATTAGTGTCTTGGTTCAGCAAGAAACAAGGCTCAATTGCATTATCTACAGCTAAACCAGAATATGTGGTTGTTGCATCTTGTTGCACACAACTCCTTTGGATGATGAAAACATTACAAGACATTCAAATCACTTGTACTCCACCCATCTCCATTCTATGTGATAATACAAGTGTCATCAGTATTTAAAGAATCCAGTCATGCATTCCAGGACCAAGCACATACCCATCAAATATCATTTTCTACGTGAACAAGTGCTTGAACAAAAGGTCAAATTGGAGTATGTTCCCTCCAAAGAATAGGTTGTTGATATATTCACCAAACCACTGCCTAGAGAGACGTTTGAATATCTCTGACAGAAGCTGGGAGTAGTTTATGCAGCATCCTGCTGTTAAATCCCATATGTTTTAGAGAAAGGAGGTTATACGCGAGTTTCTTGAAGCGTAGTCACGTACATATGTTGGTTTCTGTGAATACAGTTGCGTATATGTTGGTTTGAAGAAAAGCAGTGGGCCAAAAGCATATTCTTCTAATAATGCATGGATAGCATTATCTTAGAAGATCTTGGTATAGATTCACATAGTTGTCTTTGATTCAGGTAGAACAGGTTCAGGGGGAGAACATGGTTGTTGGTTGATAGATGCTACTGATGACTATCATGGTCTTGCTTAAGATATTTTGTCTACTTTATATATATGTCATCTATATCTTTTAATGTAAAGGTCATGAAACAACCTAAGTTGTTACCCCACTATGCATGGGATGGATGATGTAATGTTTTCTTGTTTTGACTTGTATAAACAATTGGTACATCCCCACTTGGTTGGGTGGATGAGTCAAACTTGGTATATCCCCACTTGGTTCAGAGATGGATGTATGTATAAGACTTTGGTGATAGGAAGGTCATTGGTGATGTATGTATAGTGTCATGTTATCCTTTTGCAGACCTTGCTTATGCTCAAAGGGAGCATGGACTCAATCATAGGAGCTCAATCAGCACTACAACATTTCAGAGAATTTAGCTGGTACTCAGGGGGAGCATGCCCCTTTACCCTTGATGAAAAAGGGGGAGAGCGATTGGTGTTGTTGTTGCCATCAAGTCGAAAGGGGGAGCTTATTGGCATTATGACTCAGATTTGACACAAGTGTTGTCCTTGACGGTTACTCACTAAGATGACAAATCACAATTTAGCAAGTTAACAACTCATAGTTATAGATCAGACTTCACAGAATGAGGAAAGAGAAGTATGTGTAGGTTTACATTGACAAAGTAGCATATACATGCACATTAACAAACCAAAAGGTGCGTATAACGTACATAGGCAGTTTCACAGAAGGAAACACATGTACATGTTGGAAATCTAAGTTTTGGTCAGTGGTATTTGGTCCATGGTATTTTGATCCATGGTATTGGTCCAAAGTATCTAGTCTGAAGTATTAATCCTAGGTATTATTGGTCCTAAGTGGTTTTGGACCATGCTATTAAGAAAGGCCTAACACTATATAAGGAGAAGAATATCATTAGGCCAAGAGTACTCAAGTATTGAATATCTGATGATGAGCAAGATCTAGTATACAGGTTATTGGGTTATGGTGCACAACTAGATCTAAACCAAGGATGAACCTTAGCGCTTGATGAAGGATAAGGTCTAATGATGGGTCAAGACCTTAAATCTTGAAGTGAAGTATCTTTATGTGGTTTGATCATTTATTTGTTTAACTGGCACACGTTGTAGTCTATAAATATGATGATCTGGGTATAACTGAAGTCTAGAATTGTTGTAATGTTTAAATCATCATTTACAGATCTGTACGTAGGTTCACTTTGGAAAAGGCGTGTACACACACTCATTCGGCATATAAAAACAACGTATACATCTTAAGTTTGATTTGCAGATCTATACGTAGGTTCATCTTGAGAAAGCAGTGTATGCACGCAAGTTCGACACAGGGAAGTAATGTATACCTTGTAAAATATGTTTTATTTGCTTCTGTTTTCTATTGTAGTATTCTAGGTTCTGACTTGGGCTCTAGTTACTATATTCTTGTTACAGCATTTTGAAAGTTCAGATTGAAGGGTTTTCAAAGTGGTTGATTGGTTTAGTTGTGAAAAGGAGATTGGTTGGTGCAGATATATTTGATGATTGAAAGATGGATCTAGTCTGAAAATTTGTGAAACATGGCCCCTGGAAGAAAAGAGAAGGTTGTAGCCCTCTGTAGGCCAACACCTATGTACTAGTAACATATTAGCTAGTACAAGAGCTATACGGTTGTAGCTCCCTTCCAGGAGAAGTTGGAGAATGAGAGAAGGTTGTAGCCTTCTATAGGTAGAAGCTTGCGTACTGGTATAAGTTTCCGCCAGTAGAAAAATTGTAAAAAGAAGTTTCTTATTATTAAAAAGAATATAGAGACAATTGCAGCAGGTGGTTTTCACCTGTTATCACTCAAGTTGTTCCTTGCTTCTTGAAGGGAATACGGCCAAGGTAACCACTAACCAATCTTGTAGTTATAGGTCCTAGCCTACCTGCAACCAGAGAGGGCTCTCTCTTTATAGTTTAGCTTTGTTTGATGAGTGTTTAGACTAGTTATGATGCACTGCTTGTTTGAACTTGGTTGGTTGGTGAATTCCTTTAGAACTAAAGTATAGATTACAGGACAGTTTGTTCCATTGGGCAATGGAGTTGAGATATTTGTGCTTTTGAAAGTGGATCTGTGAAGACAGGGTGTTGCTACAGAGAAAGTTAGGCATGTGTGAAACAATTTATCAGATTTGTTGGTGAAATTGGTGATTTAGTGAGTGAAAGGCAGTTAAGAATCTTTCACTATGCTAATGAA
>APFE030082121.1:0-17554 GCA_000404065.3 Pinus taeda | reverse complement strand
TCAGTTCAGCTGGTTTTCTGTGGATCCGAGTTTTACTTGTGTGTCTAAGTCAAACTCGATGAGTTTTGTAACATTGCATATTGGTTTATAATACAACCAAGTGCCAACGGGTCATTGGTATACTAGTGAGGCAGACTTTGTGTTAACCTATCTACTAGTGTTACATTCTTGCTGTGGTTTGTTCCACCCATATGGCATGGGTTTCAAAATTATGAGGTTGGGTGCAAGACCGAGTGATTTTGTTGGAATAGCTATAACTTAGACTCGGTTAAAATGTGGTGGAGTTCGTCTGCAAATGTTTTTTTTGAAGCACTTTGTTAAGTTATGTGTCAGTGAGGGGTCAGTGAGGGGCGATATTTCATTTCCTTACCTTCAACACCTTCAAATTTGAAGAAACGTACAAGCACAACAGCAAAAATCTTCATTTGCATGTATGCAAAGTCCTTCCCAAAACAAATGCGAGGCTGAGCATGTAAGTCAAGCAAGAGACCTTATCTATTTCAAGAAATTATCATAGGTAATTTTTCAAAAGATTAAGCATCAGGGTGAGGGCACTTACCTGAAATGCAGCGAATTTGAATGGTGACAGGGACTTAGAAACTCCATTCTCATTCCATATCTCAGGCCTAAACTCCTTTGCATCACTGCCCCAGAGGTATGTCATTCTTCCCATTGAGTAAGGTACAAACCAATACTAACTAATGACTGTCAATTATCACAATACTGGTTTAGAGGTTGCCTTGGAGTGTATAGCGTAAAACCCATTTGCCACTGCCTCCTTCAGAAGAATCAATCACAACACAAATAATAGAGCAAATCAATTGACACAAATGACTATAGAGGAAAAGTTTTTTAAGGTGTTGAACCACACCTCGTAAGATTAGTACTTGGCAAACATGGCTTTTACCGGTATCAGAATTGACCAAAGCTCTGGTTAGAAATTCATTAGCAGTAGAACCCACTTCCTTAACTCTCCACAACATATTCTCTGATTGCCCTTCTTTGTACCAGAAAGCCAGAGGACCATCCACGAACCAGCCGGGTAGTATAAGGTTGACTAATATTTCTGTGAACCTTGTTACTATTGAGGTGGCAATGCCGTATTCAAACACGTATCTGATCCGTAGTCCCTTCTTTGAGCCATGTGATTATCCAAGGCATCTGAAGTCATGAATCTAATGCCTCTGCTTTCATTATTTTCGGACATGGAAGATTTAATCAACAACTTTGCCTAGTAACCATTTACTGAATTCCAGAAAGTGACTTCCTTACACAAAACTTCTAAACCTAATCTTTTAGATTTGAATGAATTTCAGTACATTTTACACACATTGGAAAAGATATTCATCCATATGCATTCTTAAAATCTCAAATCTGTTTTACAATTTTTACAGAGAAGATATGTACCAATTTCTTAGTTTACCCAAACTAGGTCCAGAAGAATACCATATTACCATCTCCCAAAAGATTTTATACCCAAAGTTCCTGCTACTGCGCTGCCTCATAGAATGCACACTGTCTCCAAAGCATAAGAGTCTTGGTTCTCTTTGACAATGAAATCTATCCAAATATTTAATGAAAGACTTCCATACCCAAACTAATAACAATAGCTTCCATTTTCACAGCCTCAGAAAGACAGCAGAGAGGTTTTTTTAATGCCTAGTGAATGTGGTATTGCCCTCAACAGTGATAAAGGCTCCCACAATATCAAACATTGCTCAATTAGTAAACAAAAAGAAAGGAAAAATCACTGAAACAGTAAACAAATTTTCTGGCACTTCACTCATCATCATCCCTCATCAGGGATGAAAAGAAAGCATAAATGATTTATTGAGATTGAGAAACAGTGATTGATACCATTGACAAATTTTATTTCTGCAGTGTTGCAATCTCTCTGGTACTGTTTTATTTATGCACTGTTGCAATCTCGCAATCTCTCTGGTACTGTTTTATTTATGCATTGTTGCAATCTCTCTGGTACTGTTTTATTTATGCACTGTTGCAATCCATCTCGTACAGTTTCATTTCTTTCACGTTAAGATTTAGTTGTTAACTCTCTTGTACAATTTCATTTATTTATTTTTAAGATTTTGTATTGGTACAGTTTCATTTTTGTTTTGTTAGGCTCAGATTTTGTTTCACTGGAAACATTTTGTCTCATGTTAATAGTTTGGGAACAGATTTTGTTTTATGTCAGTATTTTGGAATATTAAAATGAATAAATATATTATAATTGACTCAATATAATATATCATGCTTTCTTTCTCCTGAAAAAAAATATATTATCATAAAAATTTTATATTTAGTTTTTAATTTAAGGATTTAATATATAATTCATAACTTGAATTCCTTGCATTTTCATGAGGGATTTCTCCTTACACAGATATTTGGGATTCTCCTGATTCAGAGAATTCAGCCGCTACTTCTGAGATGACAATTTTATCAAAGAGAATGCTTTCGGTGTTCACAAAAAGCATTTCATTTCTTTTTCGACAGATGTTTTTAGCTGGAAAAATTTAAATCATTTAGGGAAAGCTAGTAACAGATCCTTCAGTGTGGAATATCGATGCAGAGTAGGCCACCGAAGGGTAAGGTTTTTGATTTTATATTTGAAGGGATGTTAAAAATAGTAAACGAAATATGACTTTGGGTTGATTCGAATGGTTATTTGTGATGAGTCATATTATGATTTACATCTTCAAGAAATACTTCGTATCTTTTTTCAAGAAATACTCTGTATCCTTTCTCCAATTATTTTGGCTGTGGCATCACATGGGCCGTGTTGTGGTTACTCTCCGATGCCCTGTCATTGTGTTTCAGTGGTTGTTCTCTCTAATCTCGATGTGATTAATTGGTTGAAAAGGAAAAGATCAGCTGTGGGCAGCTTCTTGGCTATTCACAAGTTCATATGATCTTAGTACTTTTATATCAATACAAATATGAGGTCTCCGTTTGCTTTTAAAAACAAGAAATTGTTATGGTGCAACCAATGACTATATGGTATCGTTTGTTGCTTGCAGTCCTACCTACTGTGCTAGACATCACGAACACTCTAGATGATTCTCAAGTTATTTTAAAGGTACGCTATCTCATAAAAAATATTGTCCAGTGCTTATGACAGTAGGTGGTAACATAAGTCTTGCAAAGATGTTCGATCCAGCTTTAAGAATTATGATGAATATAATCCAATCTTGCAGCATCCAGACCTATGGATAGTTATGTTTGGTTCGACAGTAGATTTTAATATATGTTTTTTTTTATGGAAACAGGGAATTTCCATAAACCGTATTCTTAATTTATGTCGATTATTAGCTGTGAATGTGGGGACATGCCGTCTGACTAACTATTCTTTATCCCATGAGGTAAGAAAATTAGTAGTTCAGAAGCTCATTAAATAATGGGGTTGTTTGATACGCTGGTGGATTGCAATTGACTGGTTCTGTTCAAGATATCAAATTCTAAAATATTCCCAGAATTTATTATCAAATTAATTTCGATTCCATAACCCTAACATGTAATTGTGTTTTTCATATAAATTCCCATCAAATTACTTCAATCCTATGAACTTAAATATGTTTTTTCATATTATGGTGATTGGAAATTGCAGGAAGAAGAAGATTGCTGTGAGGAAGCAACAACGGAGGAGGTTGGAGGGTGGAAA
Source organism: Pinus taeda (assembly GCA_000404065.3). Lineage (NCBI taxonomy): Eukaryota > Viridiplantae > Streptophyta > Pinopsida > Pinales > Pinaceae > Pinus > Pinus taeda. Next base: position 13,893 of record APFE030082121.1, on the reverse strand, counting down.
GAAAGCTCCTACTGACCATTCCATTCAATTGTTATGTTCAGTAGGTAACATAACATAGAAAACCTTCAAAGAAATCGAATGTATTGTCGCATCAAACGCAAGAAATTCTGAAATAGTGTTTATTGGGAGTATATCACTTTGAAATAATGTTTATTGGGAATATATCTGCATCTTTCCTCGCCTATGACTCTCTTTTAGTGTCGCATCTAACACATAAAATCTGAAATAGTGTACCCACATCGTCCCTGGACTATGACTCTTTTTGTGTGGTTTGATGTTTATTTTTTCTACCAATCATTGAAACTCTTCATGGAAACATTGTGATTTCTCTAGAGACTATATAGAATGGATTTCAACACTTTATGCCTTACGGCGTTTTCTTTGCAACATCTGGTGGTGCAAATGCTAGTTAATTAATTTTTTATACATCATTTAAAATTTATATATCAATATCTCCGAGCTGGGGTGAAGAACACGGAAATCACGTCAAAGGACGGTGGGCAGGTGGTACAGTGCATGTCCTTTAGCGAGCCAAATCGAGTAAGTGGCGTTGTCCACTTAGAGCAATCTAGGAGTCACTTGGTTATAGATTCTGCCTCTGCAACGTTTTATATTTTATTTGGTTCCAGCATATGGGAAGTTAATATGTTGTATTGCATTTGGTTCCAGCATATGGGAAGTTAATATGTTGTAGTTTAATTAATAGGAGGAATTACCTAGAAAGTTATGGAAATTTCGCTTATATTTAGAGAAAATCCGGCAAAGATTTTTGTAAATCAAAGTTATAGTTGTTAAACTTCAAAATTTTAAGTGTCCTAGACATTTTTGATGGTGCTGAATCCATTTCCACCATCAAAAACATGATTTAAACACTCCCTCTACAAGATTTTTTGAATATTTTTTGCCCGAGTTACACCCACTTTGGCCGTCCTAGCAATTCCTCGGCTTAGTTAGAGGAAGTCTTTATTAGTACTGTGTTTATTTATTGGTAATTTTTTTGGGGGAATGCTTTATAATTTGATAGATTCAAAAATAAGATAGATATCTCTTAAATTTTGATATATATATATATATATATATATATATATATATAGAAATATTTATATATATAATATATATTATATAATAATATATATATGGATTGTTTGTAATAATATTTAAATTTGTAATTATTTTTAATAAAAAAATAATATTAATATTAAATTACAAAATATAAAAAAGTTAAATATAAATATTAAATTTTTATATATTTTTAATTAAATATAAATATACAATTTTAATATCATCATTTTAATTTCTATAATGAAGTAAAAGCACATTATAAAATATTTGAACAAGAATTTTTAAGTTATCCAAAAATAAGCGAATGTTATAATTTCTTATTGATCTCATTTTAAAATGATGATGATGATGGTGGTTAACATCCACTGAGACCAAATTTTGGTCTATCAGACCTAAAGAAACAAATTATTTAGTTTGATTTAAGATTTTATTTCTATGCTCAAAAAGCTTGGAGAGAGGCCTCTCGAGTTCACTGTAATTTTGACAACATAAAAGGCTAGGAAGGTCAGTATTGCAACAAAGATTTTGAAACTGAGATCTAATGTGGTTGTACATTGGGTACTCTAAGAGGAAGTGATTTTCATCCTCGATGTTCGTATTCTCACAGAGATGGCTGAACCTTTCCATCCATGGTGTTTTAGGAACTGTTGAACAACCTGTTTCACTATGGAGCTCATGAGAGTTCTTTCTAATCTTGGCTATTTTAATTTTATTCTTTGAGCTAGTTAAAACAGAGAGATACTTTTGATCTTCTAGGGTGGGGTTGATGACCTCCTTATAATATCTTAATTTTCTTTTAGTTGCTAAATCTTTCTCACACCACATTTTTTCTTTGAACATAGAAGTAACAATATTTTTAATGTTATTAATGTTTTGCAATGCAACATTCTCATCGATCTCCCAATGGTTTAACCAAACCCTGGTGTCTTTATACTAACCTCGTTTGAGCCTAAGGTGGTTTTGGCCAGAATTTAAAGTTAGCTTAGGAAGCCTATGGTCTCCTATGTTATTGAGTTTGTGCTTGTACAACAGAAGAGGGAAAGAACCACTTCTATAAGGAGAATAGGATAGGGTGTGTTGCTTTTAATTTTGAGGTTATACATTATAAAACGCTTTTGGATTTTCTCAATCTTTCTCTAGGATTCTCTAGAGATGCTACACCCCCAAACCTCACATCCATATAAGATAACCGGAATGACTAAAGTTTCAAAGAGGAACTTCTTTCTATCCCACATTATGAGGTTTTCCATTTTACAATTATTTTCAAGACCAAAATAATATTTCCATCCCCCATTAATCCTTTTCTCAATGCTATAGTTCCAGTTGAGCTTGTAATGAATATCAATTCCTAGGTACTTGTAGGAAGACACTTCCTCCAAGTTACTATTGTCATACATAAAATTAGCATGTCCTTCTTGGATTTGATAATCTTAACTTTTGTTTGGTCAGTGTTAATAATCATACCCATGGTACATCATAAATACTTAAGAAGTATAAGTCGCTTATCAAGATTAGATGGGCACCTTGAGAGAAGAACGATATTGTCAGCGTAGAGAATAAGGATGATGACTATCCTAGCTAAGATCGTGCCAGTGCATCCTGCTTCCTCTAAACAACCTTCTAGCTTGTTGATGTAAATGCCAAATAGGGTAGGGGAGAGGGGGCAACCTTGTTTAACTCTGATATTACACTTAATATCTTTCAACCACTTCTCATTGCTCTTTAACTTGGAAATTACATTCTCGTATAACCTTATAGCGGCAGCTCTCAACTCAAAAAGAACTTTTAGCTATTCTAATCTGTTCCAAAGGTTGTTTGTAGGAACCGTATTGAAAGCCTTTCCAAAGTCCACAAAGCAACAAAGGAGACTGGATTTATCATTGGAGCATTCCTCCACAATGATCCTAAGCGTAATGAGGTGGTCTGTTGTTTAGTGTTGCTTTCTAAAACCCGCTTGGCCTTTAGCCTGCTTACCTTCACTTTCAAGCCATACGCTCAACTTCCTTTCCAAAATAATACCATACAACTTGTCTAAGAGAGGGTTGATCATAATTGTCCAATAATTAGAGGGGTTATTTGTATCCGCACTTTTAAAAATAAGGATAATTTGGCTTTGAGTCCATGGTTTAGGGAACCCTTGCTTGACCGCTTGATTGAAAAGCTTATAAATGTGGGGGATGAGGACAGGACTTCCAATTTTTAAGATTTCTGCCTGTTAACTTTCAATGTCCTTAGCTTTCCCATTAGCCAAGCGATTAACCGCAAAATCAATGTCTTCTAATGAGAAAACTTCCTTCCTTGTGAGCAGGGTTTCAAAGTTATCCATGACATTTGGAGATTCATAAACCGTTTTAAGATAGGAATTCCAGTCGTGTAAAACAATTTTATTATTATCTTTAGTTTTCCTAGTTAGAATCGGCCTCTAGAATTTCTTCGGAGCTACCTTAGAGAGTTGTAAGAGATTCTCTTGTATTTTACGAATATACTGCCTTTTTTCCTTTTGTTAGGGCTTTGTATATTTTTATCTTGCCAATTTTACGAGATTCGTAAACAACTTCCTTAATTTCTCTCCTCGCACTTCTACAATCTTTGTCATATTATGGGTTGGTTTTGCTATTTCTTTTATTACTTAAAAGTTCAATTGAGAACTTGTTAATAGAATATGAGAGGGTTGTAGTAAAATTATGATAGAGATCTTCTATGTTGTCTATACTAAATAAATGAAGCAAATTATTTTTTAATTCATTTAGAAAGAGATCTTTCTTATTTCTATCAAAGACTAACTTCTTTTGGCTATAAGGATTATATTCTATGGGAGCTCTATGCATGACAAAATTGAGAATACAAACTCATTTTTAATATCAACTTGTTCAATTTTGTATTTTTCATTAAAATAGAATAAATCTAAATATTAATTTTAATTTTAAGTTTATATTAATTTTTTTAAATTTTACGTTTATGTTAAATTTATTTTTATATTAAAATATAATTTTCGAAAATTTGTAAATTAAAAAATTATAATTTTTTTTTTGTTTATTAGGTTATGTGAGTTTAGAGATTATTAGTATTTTTAATTTATGTTTGAGTAGTCTCGATCTAAAAGCATATAAGATGTCAAAATCACTCAAGGTTATACAACGCCTCTATTAAAAATGCAGCAAGAAAATCTTAATTTATTTTTGTCCTTGAATTAAATTGGGAATAAAATTATAATCCCACAGCTCATGACAACTTGTATTAGTTAACTAAGTTAATTTGACATAGGTGGCTTATTTAATTCGTGTTGAGGGTCTAACTAGAGTCATGTAGAGTGAATCCTACATTATAGGAGCCCTGGTTGACTTTATTTTGAGTTGTAATTAATTAATTCAGTTTAATTGAGTTAAAGTCAACTAAACTAGTTCCAACTAATGGAGGAATTAGTGGGAGGTCTAGTAATGTGGTGTTTCATGAAGTCGAGTGTGGTGATGCCTGAAGTGCAGTGTGGTTCTTCCTGAAGTGTACTATGGTGTTGCATGAAGTGCAGTGTGGTGTTTCTTGAAGTGATCAACTAGTAAACTGAAGATTCACTCATAAATAACTCATGCATGTCAGATCTGGGAAAGACCCAGTTGAGATTGGAGTTCAGGGACAATATACTATCAGTTGTATGCTCATTAAAATTGTGAATATGGTGCATGCATTTAGAGGAAGAGCCTAAAGGAACTTCAAAGTTCAACGGAGGAAAATTCGTATTAAATAAGGGCATAATTCCTCATTGAATAGCTCAAGGAAGTAGGAGCTTGGAAGGATAGGAATTTGGCTAAGTGCTGGACAAAGTCAGTGAGTCATGCAGAGGATAGAAAATATTTGTGCTGGTTGAGCTCAAGTTTGAGCAGAGAATATTCTATTCATCCAAGGCTTGTCTAGGAATCAGTGGGACGGATAGAGATAATGCATAGGTTGCTTGGGCTTGAGAAAAACATTGTAATCTTCTCATATTTTCTGACTAATGCAATATACAGATAGCAAGGGATTTTAGTTGTGACTTTCCATGGGAAATAATTGTGTAATCTGTTGATTGAATTCTTTCTCTTATATGCTTCATGATTTCACGATCGTTTAATTATTTCATGTGATGAGTAGAGTAGATTCAAGTGTATTGTTTCAGTAAATTACAATTAGCAGTTTGAATCTACAAGGAATTTCTACATGGTATTGCAGATGAAATCACAATAAAACAGAAGAATTTGAAATTCTCCTTGCAGGTGAATTTCGAATTGCAAATTGACGGTGCTCTAGTTGAGGGAATATCCATAAGACTTTATGTGCAAACTTCTTAATGGAGCTAGAAGGCTCCTAGTGGGTTGATCAATGAGCCAATGTTTAGTGACACAAAAAAAGGTTTTGATCGTTGATATTGGTAGATTGAGGGGCAAATATATTTCCCATAGGGAGATTGAGACTTACAGGGAGTTTAGTTTTAGAGGGAGCAACCCTATGGAAGCTAGCACTTCAAGATTTGGGGAGATCAAACACATTATTGCAGCAGTTCAACAACAATGCGGAAAACGTAGGAGAACAGTAGCAACAATAGTATGAGTAGATTAAATTTAGCTCATGCATGAAAATCCTTGAGGAGAAAGGAAGATAGTAGAGATTTGGTGGTTGAGAAGGAGAATTTAGACCTCTCAACATGCAGCCTCAAAGGTAGCCACAAAAACTTATGGAGAAACGACAAATGGAGAAGTAGAGAGGAGATAGGGTGGAAACATCCACTCAAGGAGAGACCTCCCGTAGGAGGAAATTTCAAGACAAGTGGGTAGAGGGAGCACATGCAGCCATATATCTAGGTGAGAGGTGGTGCGATGTGAAGAAATAGTCCCAAGAGTTACAAAAACTAGGGCAGGGTCCATTGAGGTGTTTTTCTCTCGTGGATCATTACCTTGCTACAAGGGCCCATCATATTCAGTAGCAGGAGGATCAATGTGAGTCAGATACTGAGGAGTGCAAAGCAGTGTTCATAGTAGAGCACGAGGCTTAGTAGCAGAGTTATTAGCAACACAGTTTTCCCAGTAAACATGGATCGATGCCAGTCAGATATCGAGGAGTGCAGAGAAGAGTTGATAGAAAAGTTGGAGGCTCAATAGTAGAGTCAGTAGTAGCATAGTTTTCCTAGTAGAAAGATGGAGATTGAATTAGTGATTATTTTTTTATTTTATTTTTATGATTTTCAATTGCAGATGTTGTAGTTGCAATAGTAGTAGAGGGAAGTGTTGCATGAAGAACATTCCAAAGGTACCATATCAATATAGAGTAGAATTCCTTTCTTGCTGAGAGGGAGTGATGAAAATGCAACAAGAAAATCCTAATTTAATTTTGTCCTTGAATTAAATTGGGAATAAAATTGTAATTCCACATCTCGTGACAACTTGTATTAGTTAGCTAAGTCAATTTGACTTAGTTGGTTAGATAATGCGAGTTGGGGGTCTAACTAGAGTCATGTAGAGTCTCTCCAACATTATAGGAGCCTTGGTTGATTTTATTTTGACTTGTAACTAATTAATTCAATTTAACTTAGTTAAAGTCACTTAAACTAGTTCCAACTGATGGAGGGTCTAGTGGGAGGTCTAATAGTGTGATGTTGCCTGTAGTCGAGTGTGGTGTTGCCTGCAGTGTAGTGTGGTGCATCCTGAGGTGCAGTGTGGTGCTTCTTGAAGTGTAGCGTGGTGCTTCTTGAAGTGTAGTGTGGTGTTGCCTGAAGTATAGTGTGGTACTTGCTGAAGTGCATTGTGGTGCTTGCTAAAGTACTCTGTTGTGCAGACTGGAGTGATCAAACATTAAACTAAATATTCACTCACAAATAACTCATGTATGTCAGGTATGAGAAATACCCCGTTGAGATTGGATTTCAAGGGTAGTGTACTATCAGTTGTATACTCATTCGAATTGTACAAATGGTTCATGCAGTTAGAGGAATAGCCTAAAGAAATTGTATAATCCAATGGAGGAAAATTTCTAGTGAATAAGGGCCCAATTCCTCATTTATCAACGTAAGGAAGTAGGAGTTTGGAAAGCTAGTAATTTGGCTAAGTGTTGTACGAAGGAATTCAGTCAGATAGAGGATATAGACTACTTGTGCTAGTTAAGCTCTACGTTGACCAGAGAATATTGTATTTATCTAATGCTTTTGTAGTAAGTAGTGAGACATATAGATATTGTACATAGGTTGCTCAGGCTTGTGCAAAGAATTGTAATATTTCCATATTTTCTAACTAATGCAATATACATATTGCAGGGGCTTTTAGCTACGGATTTCCCTAAGAAATCATTGTGTAATGTATTGATTGGATTATTTGTCTTGTATGCTTCGTGATTTCTTGATCATTTAATTATTTTCGCTGATGAGTAGAGTAGATTTAAGTCTATTGTCTTAGTAAATTAAAATTAGCAGTTTGAATCTACAAGGAATTTATACATGGTATGAGAGCAAGATTTGTAGAAATTTCTACATGGTATCAATGATATATTTTATATAAATTTCTACATGGTATCAGAGATAGATTTGTAGAAATTTGTACATGCTAGTGAAGCTGAAATCAAAATAGAACAAAATAATTTGAAGTTGTACTTGCAAGTGAATTTCTAATTGTAGATAGATGGAGCTCTAGTTCAGGGTAGACCCAGAAGACCTCATGTGCAAACTTATTCTTAATGGGGCTAGAAGGATTCTAGTGGGAAGATCAATGAGCCAATGTTTAGTGACACAAAAAGGAGTTTTAATCATTGATATTGGAAGGTTGAGGGGCAAAGAGATTTCCCACAAGGAGATCAAGACTCAAAGGGAGAAACCCTATGGAAGCTAATACTTTAGGATCTGGGGAGATCAAACTCATTATTGCAGTAGTTACAAGAATAGTGTAGAAGCAGTGGGAGAGCAGTAGCAACAACAATATGACAATATTAGATATAGCTCATGCATGCAAAGCCTTGAGGAGCAAGGAAGACACTAGCGATTTGGTGGTTGAGAGGGATCATGTTAGACCTCTGAACGTGTAGCCTCAGAAGCATCCTCAACAAGCTGTGGAGCAACCACAAATGGAGAAGTAGAGAGGAGATAGAGTGGAAACATCCGATAAAGTAGAAACCTCAAGCAGGAGGAAATTTCAAGCCAAGTCGGTAGAGGGAGCACATGTAACCATACCTCTAGGTGAGAGGTGGGGTGATGTGAAACAATATTCCCAAGAGTTGCAAAAATTTGGGTAGGGTCCATTGAACTATTTTTGTTTCATGGATCATTAGCTTGCTATGGGACCCCACAATATTTAGTAGAAGGAAGATAAATGTCAGTCAGATACTAAGGAGTGCAAAGCAATGTTGACAACAGAGGAGGAGGCTTAGTAGTAGAGTCAACAACAACACAATTTTCCAAGTAGAAAAGGATCAATGTGAGTCAGATACTAAGGAGTATGGAGCAGAGTTAACAATAGATCAGAAGGATCAGTAACAGAGTCAGCATTTTGCAGTCTTCCCATTATCGTTAATCCTGATAGGTGTCAATTAACAAATGGCATGGTAAATTTTTAATGAAGCTTTGTAAAAAATTGATTTAAATAATTTACATAAAATAAAAATGGTTCAAATAATCTTTTTGATGTCTATTAACCTAGGATAAAGAGTATTTGTATGACCTCCTTAACTTTTTAAAAATTGCTTCTATGTTGGAGACCCAAATTCTAAATTCATATTACAATTTATTCCTTTCTGTGACTTTCAATTTAACCAATTTAATTGATCAATCTTTCAATTTCAAAAAATTGAACAAAAATTAATGAATCCCTGGGTAACCAGAAAAACCACCATTGCCAGAAACAAGGATATTTAAATGCCTCATATACTATACCAAACTTTATTTATGAAATAGTTCCATATCCAAGATGTATTTATTGTCTTCAGTAGGTGATACATTCTCCAAAATTCTTAGATAGGGTCAGTTTCTCCAATGGTTGTTAGGGTGTGAGACAAGCTTTCCTTATGTCTGCAGAATGGCAACTGTGACAGGGAGGACCTAATTTTAGTTAAGCCAACATTTAATTTCAGGTCAACATTCAAATACAGTGCTGGCCCAATGTGGTGCAGGAACCCATGAACGTGAAAAAAAAGAGTTACAATTTTACCCTGTCGACAACAAAACTGTATAGGTTACAAGTTCCACATGCCATATTTGAGGGACACCCAACCTCCCTCGTGGAGAACATATTTTTTGTCTCCCTCATGGACAATTTGTATTTTGTGGAGAAATATGATAACTTCCTTGGAGAATTTTTGCAATATGTGGGATGAACATACCACAAGAAAGTGTTTGTGTGGTGACAATTATCAAGAAATTCTACAGATGCTTGAACACGAGATGTGATGTGGGCTAGACTTCATATTATCATACAGTTTCATAGTTTCCATGAAAGTGTTTAGAAATGGTAATGTTTGGGGTGAAAACTCAATTTTTTAGAAGTGGGGTGTCTTACTCTCTGAGAAGGCACTCCAATTCCTATAAAATGAGTCGACCTTAAATAATATCAGCATTATCTAGATCTATGGTTACTAAGAAAAACTATTCTAATCTTTGAAATTAATAGAATAGTGGACAAACCTAAAATGACATGTGAAATTATTTCAAGCCTTTATCCATTGTTATGAGAACAAAAAGTGAAGCAACGCATCATAGTTCAGGCAACCCCAGAATTTCTTGAAAGTCCTTTATATTTTTCTTTCATACACTCATCCTATCGATTGTGAAATTTCTCTAAGGAAATTATAATATATCCACACAAAACACACTCTCCAAGTATGTATATTATCATCAAGAAAGACAACACAATATCTCAGCCATAAGGGAAGCTAGAAGATCACCAAAATGACATGTCTAACCGTGACTTCGATTCTCATTTTATGGGCCTTGTAGGTGAGGTGAAACCCTTATTCTTCTATCCACATTTTGCATTGGCTGGTTCCTGCTACATGTGTGGCCACCACTAGATGAGAACATTAACTTGATATTAAATTCTGGTTAAAGGACTATGCTCTTCCTCTCCCAGTTATAAAAAAAGATAAATTAGATACAAGCAAGTTACTACATGATAGAGATACATTAAGATATGGTAGAAACACAAACGATACGGTGAAAAATACATTGAAAATATTATACCCATAATATATTTATTACTCTTTGGTACAAAGTTATTTTGACAATCGAAATATCAAGTATTTCAATAGCCTATATTACATAAAATATTATCGGGAAAACTATGGGCTATTAAAATTTTAAGTTTATAAACTATTATGGTAAATTTGTTAATCATGAAATTGACTCTATTGACATGTTTTCTAACTATCCTAACCAACTTAGATCCATCTTAACTCCAGATCTACCAATCCCTGAGAGAGATTAGATGCAAAGAAATTTGATCCTTCTCCTAGCTTAGTAGATCCAGAGTTAAGATGGATCTAGGCTAGTTTAACTCTCCCCTTTAAATAGATTAAATTCCACATGAATACCATGGGTCAATGCCATGGGTTTTCATAAACTTGGAGCTAAAAAACCAATAGTAACTTGACCAAATAAAGTTTACCTTCACATCCCAACAAAAATTAATAAAAATAAATAAAATAGGATAGAATTTTTATTTTAACATAGATTTATTTTTATTTTTATTTTATTTTATTTGGACCGAGTTAAATGTCTATAGGAAATTACATTACAACATCTCTACCAAAGTGTCTCTCGAGGCAATAACTACCTCATTGAACTTCACTTGGGGAGATTAACTTTGTCCATCTTTATTGAAGTCCACATAAAAATGTTCACTTGAGGTAACTAATAGCTATATCCCCCAGTTTTCTAGGAGATTGATCGATTCTATCAACAAGTCAATTGTACGCTAACACTCCTAACCATTACCCCCTTGAACTTCACTAGGGGAGATTAACATGGTCCATCTTTATTGTAGTCCACATAAACAAGTTAACATCCAACTCATGGGAATACATGGGTAACTAGTAGCTATATCCCCCAATTTTCTATTAGATTTTTTCTTAACCATATGGCACTGTGATATCTCACATGACCCCCTCAAGCTATCATATGTCAGATCTCCACATCAAAAAACCAATTTATTTTTTCCCATGTATATCAATGACTGAGGTTAAATTAGAAAGGTTCATGCTACATACAAGCAACAATTCAATTAAATGTTACATATGTAATTTTCTTCATGTTGGCCACCAAAATCATTTATTATTGAATGAATGTGGCATGATACCTTGGTTAAATTGGGTGAACACTTCACCTTTTACAGTTGGGTTGGGGTTAATAATTCTTCCCATACGCTTGGTGTTGTATGCATCAATACTCCTCCGCCATATGCCGTGGTTCACGTGATGGGTGGAGTACATCTGCGGTGCGTGCCCAACCCTACTCCGATGATGATCGATGGCCCTGATGGCTCGAACGAGGATCAATGTTGGAGATTTCCCCATAACCCTAATCTCATACCTAATACCCTAATTACCATTTTTTTCACCGCTTTGTTGTTGTCGTTGTGTTCTAAAGGGAGGGTTTTGCAGGGCTATTTTTCTAAACCTGAAGGGAGTCGAACTAACCTCTTATTCTCACCAAGATCAGCTTAATACTTTTTTGTGCCCTTACATTTTGCATGTAGACTCCCTATAGAATCTGTTTCGCCCATCCACTCATTCCCTCTTCCACTTAATTTCTCAAGGAATGAATTTAACTTTGAATCCCCTACACCATTTACATATTGTCTCTCAAGAAACGGGTATTATGTGTATTGCAACATTTCTATGGAAATATTTCTCCTATGGTGTTGTTTGCTTGGACAAGGCATGTAGTTGGAGGTATTGTTTATTTTTTTCAATGATTTTTTGTATTATTATTTATACTTAATCTACGGACATGGTTCTTTGGCTTATTGCTCATTTTTCTTGGTTACAGACACGCAAGTCTCATGATACCCTTAACCTCTGGGTTTCTATTCCATGGTGTTTCCTATAGAGGACTCGGCCATAATTTATCAATGAGGATTGAATATGGGCATTCGGAGTTCGCAAACAACCATCTCACAACTTCCCATGTTCTGGGTCTTTTGTTTCCTAAAGAAAATTGATTTAGTAAAATTGGGTCGTGAAGTTTGAATTGACCCTGTTTTCTTTGACCGTGTGTATGCCAACCATTGGTATTAGGCACCACCTTGGCTTCCCTCCAATGAGTTACAAGTATAATTTGTTTCTCTATCGCATGGTTACATTTTCCTCTCGCCCTTGAGTTATTTCATTTCCATTTATAGGGTGTGAATCTGACCACTTTTCTCTTGTTGCTGTTAGTGTCATGCACTTGCAGGTACCAAGGAATGTAATAGATTTAAGTTTGGGGTTTGTTGTTCTCAAGTTTAATTCCTCCTTTTAACATTGTTTCTCTCGCTCATTTTCCAGGTTTGTTGTCTCTTTGTTTCAGTGGGTTCTGGATGTTGATGGTCGTCATGGGTTTCACTCCTTTTGCTAGTTGACTATTGCTGAATTCTACCCAAGGCGTGGCAGCCATTAGGGCTAAAGGCTACTAGTAGCATCTGCATTTCAAGTTACTTTAGTGTTATATGTGGTCCTATTGTTTCTTGCTGGTTTCCACACAATGGGATCCACAGTTACTTTTGTTCCAAATGACATTATATGTCCCAGTTTAGTTCATGTAACTTTATAATTAATGTTTTTAAGAGAGTGTACCCAGTATTGGTTTAAGCTTGGTAATGTACTTCTGAAACCATTTTTCTCTCAAGTTGTGTAATATAATGTATGCCAATCATCTTGGACGAAGTTTATAGTAATTTATATGTGTTTTTCTCCTTGTCTAGTCTACTTCAACCTCCCACGCACAATTTCTATTTGTGCTACAGTAATACATGTGTCCTATTAATTACCTGTGATGTTTGAATTTGCAAAACACATCTTTTGTTTGGGTTTACTCCCCTTCCTGGTATTATCATGATTTGTCTCTATTAATGTCATATATATGATTCACTTGATCATTTTATCCAGACTGCCAACACTTCTGTTATATCACATGCCCGAATGTTATTTTTTCTTCTTGTTCTTTGGACTGATACTTGGAGTTAATATGTTATCATTTTTGTTCTATTATTTCATTTATATTTTCCTTTGTCTCGAGTATTCACTTTGAATACTAAGCCAATCACACTTTGTTGACTGCTCATGTTATGTATTTCATTTGTGCAGATTGAGCATAATACTTTAACTGGAATACTTAGGTTTCCTAACTGAGCATCTACTAGAATGGAAGGATAGTTCACTCCTCTCGTTAGCAACTCAAGGAACTGTATAGCTCTTGCTTCCTAAGATATGTTTTTTTTTCATACAAAAAATACTTTAGTTATATTACATCAAATTGCAGCTATGATGTTATATACCTAGGGGGGATAATATGGGGTACCAAGGGAGGTACCCATGGTAATAATGTAATAATGGGATGGGCCATAGCAGTAAATAAGGTGGTTAACCATATCATGTAAGGGACCACAAGTAGTTAGTAATAATGTAATGGGCCCATGGTAATGATCCATGGTATTGTATGTATGAGGCCTATATAGAGGCTAGATATTCCACATGGGAGATAGTCAAGAAATATCGTCAATGAATATTGTATGAACAAGCATATGGCTTGTGGAGTGTTCTCCTTCCTTAAGGAGTGAATGTATGGTGTTGCCCTACCATAAGGGTTTGATCAATAAAGAATCATTTCTATCTTATTTCTTGGGTTTATTT
>APFE030082110.1:0-13291 GCA_000404065.3 Pinus taeda | reverse complement strand
TTTTTTTTCTGATTAATAAAATTACGTTTCTGAGGACACTTCTGCCATTAGATAAAATTGATCAAGTGGGGTACAACATTAGAGACCTCAACGTAGCAAAGGAGGATGGCTTTGGATGGATTGAGAAATTATAAAATAACTTGGTCGAGTTGAAAAATGACCATATGATATTAAATAAAGTGGTTGGTCAAGGTTCTTTTGGCAGCTAGATCCATATGAAAGTGAAGGAATTAGAATCATATGAAGGTACAAGGAATGCAAAGATACTTGGAAATTTCATATGGGACATAGAGAAATGTCTTAATTGTTTGGGGATCTCTTTTGAGGAAGTGAAGATTAATATTGTTGCACCATTTTTGACGAAATATGTGAAGATGTGGTGGAGAAGATGAATGCAACAAGTTTCCCTTGGAAACACTGCTGAAATCACCACATGGAAGAGATGAAAGAGGCACTAATGGCTCATTTTAACCCATAATGAGACATGGGATGCAAGGAAAAAGGTAAAGTACATTAAGAAAATGGGATGCATTAGAGCCTATATGCGTGAGTATTCAAGCTTGATGTTAGATTTTTTGGATATGGAAGAGAAGGACAAGGGCTTCAACTTTGTGTTTGGACTAAAACCTTGGGCATGAGCTGAAGTGAAGAAGCAAAAGATTTAGACTCTTGAGGATGCATTTTCAACTGTTGAGAAAATTCTAGACTATCATGAGGGAAAGGAAGAAGAGAAAGAGTAGAGTGAGAAGAAGAAGAAGCATAACAAAGGGAAAGAGAAGTATTTTAAGGAGGATGTGTTGAAGATAGGAAAACATCTGAAGGGAAATAATTCATTGGTATGTTGGTTATGTAACATTGAGCACATGGCAAGTCATTTTTTGATAAGGAAGAAGGTTTCTCTAGAGATACAAGAAGACTTGGAGAAGGATAAAGTGAAGAATTATTAAGCATCTCATGGTGTTGTTGGAGTTATATATGTTTTGGGAGTTGTTTCTATAAAGGAGACTATTCTGAAACATGATCCAGAGAGACATAAACTAATGTACATCAAATCGATTATTGATGGGAAGTAATTTTTTATTATGTTGGACACTTGAGCTTCTCACAAATTTATGAAGGAAGAAGTCACTAGGAGGTTGGGGTTGAGGTTCACTCCAACCCAAGCATCAGTTAAGACAATCAATTCTCAAAGAGACAACATCCTTGGCCCTTGTGGAAGATGTGTTGGTGAACATAAGAGAATGGCAAGGGAAGGTTAACTTCATTGTCATTCAATTGGATGACTATGAAGAATTACTTGGTATGGAGCTCATGAAACAATTTGAAGCCATGCCTATACGACCATTAAATAGGTTGTTCATATCAAGAAGAATAAATGAGAATTCATCTTGTTGGATCCATGAAAAATGCATGTAGGATAACAACGATGAGTATGGAAACAAATAAACTTGGAAAACAGGTTCGTGAGAGGTTGGGTTGCATAGAGACCGTGCTCATGGAACTAGAAAAAGTGATGGAAACATTTTTATATAGTTTTTTGCAATTGAAAGATCGACTAGAGGCAATGGAGACTTGTGTGTTGGAGTGCAAGGTTGTTGATGTAGAGAAAGTGGATGCACATACTTCTACTGATCGTAGAGAGGATGAGGACCATGAAGCATACATGAGAAGGTTGGAAGAAGAAGATGTAGACTGATGGATCGAGGTGTAGGCGCAAGAGGAGGAAGGGTGTGGAGATAGAGGATTGCAAGCCTTCCCTATTCCACCATCCTTTTGAGCATGCGATAAGGATGGACTGACTATAATATGCTTAGGATAGTGATTCCATTTTTAAGATTCATAGTGGATGAGATATCGTGAAGATGACTGGATGTGTTGATAGTTGCGATATGTTTGGATCCATGTGTTCTTGTGGAGGAGATGCTACAGTCAGATTAGATACCTGACTAGTCAATAACGCAAGGGGCCCAACACATGCCATTCTTGCAGGGTTGCAATGATTTGGTTGCATGACTACTATTAGAAGTGAAGCCTTGTCACATTTTTGTGGCAAAGATGAAGAGTTGGACTTGGCAAAGAAGTTTTTCGAGTTATTTTTTTTATCGAGGAGGACAACCACTTTTAGGTGGGGGATGATGTCAAGCACTTGGAGGATCAAAATATAATTAGGGTCTATTCAACACTAATAATGTAAGGGCTCAATAATAGCAATAGTGGGTTTCTAAGGGGCACAAAAATAACAATATGGATTACTATGGGGCACAAAAATAATAATATAGGGGATACACTACTATTATAGGGACCTAAGATGCCCCTCTCCTTGAAAAAATTGTTGTCCTCAATGTGTGTGTAGTTTTGGATGCTTTTGTATGAAATATTCATCCTCCCATGTGGAATCTTCAACAAGTACATTCTTTCACATAATGAGATACTCTGAAATTGATTGATTCCATAGCTTTCAAATTCTTGTTTTTGTGGTTGCTTTAGGTTCCAATATGATTTTTCCTTCCTCTTCAAATTCTAGAAATATATATTGAACTAGGATCTTGTCAACTATAACCTTATTTAAGCCTGGAACATGGAAAACTAGGTATACTCACAATGATCCAGACAACTCCAATTTGTATGCCATAGTACCAATCCTTTGCAATACCTCGTAAGGGCCATAGTACTTGGGTGATAATTTATTATCATTCTCAGCTTTCTTGAGGGACATTTGTTTGCATGGTTGTAGCCTTAAAATATCCAATCACCCACATAAAAAGTTCTTTCAATGTGATGTTGATCTTCCTGCTGTTTCATTCAATTTTGTGCCAGATTCATGTTATCCTTTAAGAGTTGGAGAACTTGTTGTTGACACTTTATTTTATCTTCCATTGCTTGAACCTTAGAATTATCTCTCAAAGATAATGTGATGGACGATGGATAATATCCATAAAGTGCCATAAATGGGGTCATTTTTGCTACGGTATGGAAGGAAGTGTTATACCATTATTCTTCTAGAGGTAACCACTTGATCCATTGTGTTTGTTTATCAAATACAAATCAATGAAGATATCCTTCCAAAAATTTGTTCACTATCTCAAGTTTCGCTTTGGATTGAAGATGATAAGACTAACTATGATACAGTTGAGTACCAAGATAAGAAAATAATTTTGTCAAAAAATTTCCAACGAAAATGGGATCTCTATCACTTAAAATGATCTTTGGGTTTGCATGTAGCTTTTGAAATATTTCCACAAATGTAGTACCAACTGTATTGTCTTTTAAAGGATGGGATTATTCACAAAAGTGTGCATACTTGGTAAGTCTATCAACTACCACCATGATAACACTCTTTCCTTCGAACTTGGGTAAACCTGTGATAAAATTCATTGAGACTTCTGCCCAATGCTGACCTGGAATGAATACTTGTTATAAAATACTTTGGGTCTTAATTGTCTCAACTTTATTTTTTTGGCAAACCAAACGTTCTACCACAAAATTTTAACATAGGATTTCAGGCCATCCCAAAAAAATTCCTTCCTAACCCTGTGGTAATTCTTTTTTTAAACAAGGGTTCCCTCCTATAGGAGAGGTGTGCAATTCTAGAGGAACCTTTTTTTGAGTTGGGAGTTCTTTTTGTACCATAGTGAAAAAATAGATAAATGTATCAGATGCACTAGGATCTTGTTGCAACTTTTGAATGGGTATCCATACCTATTTTTCATTATTCCATTCATCTCTTTCTTAAGTTATTCAATCAAGTTGAATAATACAAATGGAATAGAGTAATGTTTCCACATCCTCAACCCTTATTGAGAGTGCATCTACAACAAAATTTATCATTCCTTTTCTACATATTATTTCAAAGTCATAACCTAATATATTTATGTCCCATTTTTGCTGCTCTTTTAAACATAATATTTATTCCAAGAAGTATTTAATACTATAATGATATGTTTTTACCTTGAGTGTCTTCCCATTAAGTAAGGGAACCATTTCTTCAAAGCCTATAATATTGCCAACATTTCCTTCTCATAAATAGGTTTGTGTAAATACTTTCCCTTAATTGGACAACTTTCAAAAGAAATGGCTCTTCTTGTATTAAAAAAAAATCCAATGCCATTTCCAAAGGCATCACATTCCACAATAAATGTTTTTGTGAAGTCTGGTTTAACTGAGACCAAAGCTTGACATGTTTCCTCTTTAATATGTTCAAAGGCCTTAGCTACTTTTGGTGTCCAAAAAATGCATCTTTCTTCAATAATGTTGTTTGTGGTGCTACTATTTTTCCATAATTCTTAGAAAAACTTGTGATAATACCCTGTCAACCCAAAAAATCCTCGAAGATGCCTTAAGTTTTGAGGGGATTTTCCATTCCTTTATAGCTTTAATTATTTTAGAGTCTACCTTAACACTCTCATGAGGTATAATATGACCCAAATATTCCACTTCTTGTACCCCAAAGAAACATTTGGAGGGTTTTGCATACAGTTGTTTCTCCTCCAATAGTTTGAGCACCCTATCAAGATGTTGAACATGATCTTTCCAATACTAGTATATTATCAAAAAGTACCAACACAATTTTCTAAGGGGTTTGAAAATGGAATTAATCAAACCTTGAAATGAGTATGGTGCATTAGTAAGACCAAAAGGCATGACTAAAAATTCATAATGACCTTCTTGAGTTTTGAATGTTGTTTCTGGAATGACTTTTGTCTTCATTGTAGGTTTTAACCATGTACAGAAATTACCTGCATACGAATTCTAAAACACAGAAAATAAACAATGTGAGAGCATAACACATAAAACACATATACACAAAGATTTTCCCCTAGATCCCAAAACCGGGACTACCAGCTTGATTTTTCATTATGTTCCTTTCAATGTTATAATACATATTTATACATGCTGAAGCATCTAATACCATGGACCGAAAACCATCATGTCTAATACCATGGATCGAAAAACCATCATGTCCAAAAACATGTACGAAAATCATGCAAAAAACCATAGGTGGGTTCGCCCAACCTAACATAGGGTCCAAAACCAAAATTTTCTGAGTCGCTACCATGGACCCCATAAAGTGAGGTTACGAGTATGCCTCAAACCCCCTGTGACCCCCCCACGCTACACAATCAACGCAATGAAGGGGGGCTCCGCTCCCCCTCTAACCCCCCAGTTAACTACATGGGCTAGTCATAGAAAGAATATAACACAACCCAACATTCTCCCACTTGTTGTTTTCATTCCACAGGGGCCCACAAGAGCACTTAGTCATTTTTTCAGCCCTAAAATGCCCATTGTCTCTCTACACCAAGAGAACTTCTCAGAGCTCACAGATTTTGTCAATGCATCTGCAATATTCTTCAAAGTTTCCACCTTTACCAGCAACACCTTTTTTTCGTCTATCATATCCCTCACAAAGTGATACTGAACATCAATCTGCTTTGTCTTTGAATGATATGCAGGGTTCTTGGTTCCTTGGCTCGGATTATCTATGAACGATGGTTGTCCAATTCAAGTACTTTTAGGATTCTCACCTCTTGAAGTGATGACTGCTCATCAGAAACCTTGACACTTCTACTAATGACCATTTCCTTCAGTTGGTGCTTAATGAATTCAACCAGACATTCTGTTGGGAGCCTTTTATTATAGAAAATTCACTAGTTCCATTCCTTCCATACAACCTAGATGATAAAATTTGGGACCAGGCACTAAGCGAGATTTACCACTTCATTCTTAGCGTAGTTCTCTCTCCATTTCTTAATAGTATCATGTATATTATCCCTGATTCTATGAGTTTGCCTGAAAATATAAGCCATCTAGTCCCATATAATATAAGGATAACTACAGGTATTTAATAAGTGATTGATATTTTCCTCCTCGTTTTCACAGAGACAACTCCATGAGGCCCCAATAAAACCTCTCTTCACCATATTTTCGAAAGTCATTACTTTCCTCTATAAAACCAACGACAAGAAAGTGTTAATATTTTGGACCATTGAGGTGATGACCACAATCTTGTTTATGCTGAATCAAATGCCTCACTTTGGTAACGTTCATTATAAGTTCTAACTTCTTTGAGATTAAATTCACTGCCTTCTTTTTTCCCATCTCAGTTGATTATGGCCATGAGTACAGAGGATTCTTCTCTTACTTAATTCCTCTACTATTCTTTGGATCACCTCTTCATTTTGATTAAGCTCTCGAAAAATACTAAGGTTTCATTTTCTCCATTTATTGCCATCAGTCCTCTCTTCTCATAACTAATATGCTTTAAATTCTTCCCATCATAAGTAAAGCCAAAATATAATTTACCTGTGTATAATTATATAATAATAAACTAATTCTAATTCGTATTGAAGTTAAAAAAAAAAAAATTGCTTAAGTAATGTGGGTCATAGATGATTACATACTTAAACCACACCAACCTTACTTAACATAAGTAGATTTTTCCTATAAAATTTCCAACTTATTTCCTTTATATCATACATCATAGAATACCTTCAAAACGCCCTACCCCATATATATACATCATAGAGTAGCTTAAGAGAAGGCCCTACCCCATATTAATTGTTTTTAATACAAAATACAAGTGCATGGTTTTCACTAAAATTAGTTAATCCAATCCACTCCGCCAAGGCATCCTTATTTGAAAACTCCGATAGTGTTGCTATAAAAATGTGTAAAATCCAAAACCTCAGCGCAAGTTTTGCGATTGTTTCCCACAGCGGCTGTAATTTGCTGCAAGAATCGTTACGATTCGATGACTGATTTCGGGCCACTCATAGTATTCTCATGGTGTTTCAAACTGTTAAATCAAACCTCTGGTGGTTCGTTACCGGGCATTTTCAGAGTCGTCTGAAGTGTTTGAAAGTTATAAACTAAGAGAAACCTCTGATTGTGTGAGTTCCGTGGCTCCGGCAGAGAAGAGATGAAGGCGGCCATTTTCAGAGTAGTCGGAAGTGCTTAAAAATTATAAACTAAGAGAAACCTCTGATTGTGTGAGTTCCGTGGCTCCGACAGAGAAGAGATGAAGGTGTTCTAGGGAAATTAGTGGGAACAATGGCGGCATTAGGGTAACCCTTGTCTTCCCCTCTGCACATTTTGTAAGATGAATTTGCCACAATTTTTCCTACCATCTGCTCCATCTCCCTGTCAAACTTCTGTCCATCACACGCATGCTTTATATCTTTATTTTTATGGCTCTCGTCCTGTTCCCAAGTCCATTGTTGCTGCCGCAGCAGTTAAACAACAGCGTAGGAATGAAGTGAAGAAAACCAGACAGGTTTCGGCATGTGCCAACTTACATGGCAACCAAAACCAGTTCACACAAACGGATAGAGACAAACACAAACAGAAAAATGCTTTCAAATTGAATGAGACAATTCGGGGATTTGTAACAAAAGGCTTCTTGGACAAAGCCCTGAAGATGTATTTTCAAATGCAACATGAAGGTATAAACCCCGACAAGTTAGTGTTTCCTTCTATAATCAAAGCATGCGGCAACCTCTCAGATCTCCAAGCAGGCAGGAAGATTCATGAAGATATCCTCACAAGGGGATTAGAGTCGGATGTATTTGTGGGTACTGCGCTCACAACAATGTATACCAAGTGTGGGAGTTTAGAGGATGCGCGCCAAGTGTTTGAAAGAATGCCTGAAAAAAATGTTGTGTCATGGACTGCAATTATTGCAGGTTATTCCCAGAATGGCTATCCCCATGAAGCCTTGGCATTCTTCAATGAAATGCAAGTCCAGGGTATAAAACCTAATTCAATCACGATAGTTAATGTCCTACCAGTATGTGCTGATTTATTAGCTCTGGAACTAGGTAAGCAGATCCATGGTTATGCAATACGAAATGGATTTGAATCTGATATCGGTGTAGTCAATGGGTTTGTAAACCTGTATGCCAAATGTGGGAGTGTTAACATTTCCCACAAGTTGTTTGAAAGAATGCACGAAAAAGATCTTGTGTCATGGACATCAGTAATTGCTGCTTGTTCCCATAATGGCCGTCCCCACAAAGCCTTGGCATTCTTCAAAGAAATACAAGTCCAGGGATTAAAACCAGACTTAATTGCCATTGTTAGTGTTTTGCCTGCATGTACCCATTTATTGGCTATGGAACAAGGTAAGCAAATTCACGGTTATGTGATAAGAAATGGATTTGAAGGTGACGTTATTGTGGGCACCGAGCTTGTGAATATGTATGCCAAATGTGGAAATATTAACATTGCCCACAAGTTGTTTGAAAGAATGCCTAAGCAAAATGTTGTGTCTTGGACTGCAATAATAGCCGGTTATTCCCAGAATGGCCACCCTCATAAAGCCTTGGCTTTTTTCAATAAAATGCATGTCCAGGGTATAAAACCTAACTCAGTCACCATTGTTAGTGTTCTTCCTGCATGCGCCGATTTGTTGCTTCTGGAACAAGGTAAGCAGATCCACGGTTATGCAATAAGAAGTGAATTTGAATTTGATGTTGCAGTGGGTACTGGGCTTATGGATATGTATGCCAAATGTGGGAATGTCAACATTGCCTCAAAACTGTTTGAAAGAATGCCTGAACGAGATGCTGCATCATGGAATGCAATGATTCTGGCATATGGAATTCATGGCCATGGTGAGGATGCTTTAGTTCTGTTTTCCCAAATGCAACAGACAGACACAAAGCCAGATCATATTACCTTCACTGCTATTTTGACTGCCTGCTCTCATTCAGGTTTAGTCGACCAGGGCTGGAAATATTTTGAGTGCATGAAGTCAGATTATGGCCTTGCACCTGAGCTGGAGCATTATGCATGCTTTGTTGACCTTCTTGGGCGTGCAGGGCGTCTAGATGAAGCGCATGAAGTTATCAAAAAGATGCCATTAGAGCCCAGTGCAGATTTGTGGGGTACCTTGCTTGGGGCCTGCAGAATTCATCGTAATGTAGAGCTTGGAGAACAAGCAGCAAAACACGTTTTTGAATTAGAACCAAATAACGCTGGATATTATGTACTGTTGTCAAACATCTATGCTGAGGCACACAGATGGGAGGATGTAGGAAAGTTGAGGACAATGATGAAAGAGAGGGGCGTGACGAAGCAACCAGGGTGTAGTGTTGTTGCAGTAGATAAAGAAGTTCACACATTCCTTGTAGGAGACAAAACCCATCCTCAATCTGAAAAAATTTATGCAATGTTGGAAACCTTGTATAGACAAATAAAGAAGGCAGGTTATGTGCCTAATACAAATATTGTGTTACAGGATGTGGATGAGGAGGCTAAGGAAAACATTCTTTGCAGTCATAGTGAAAAGCTAGCCATTGGTTTTGGAGTCATCAATACTAGTCCAGGCATCCCCATCCATATCATGAAGAACCTTCGTGTCTGTAGCGATTGCCACAATGCAACTAAGTTCATTTCGAAGTTTGTTAGGCGAGAAATTATTATCAGAGATACAAATCGATTCCACCATTTTAAAGATGGATTGTGTTCTTGTGGAGATTACTGGTGATGCTACTTGAATGAAGTCATGATTATGGTTATGTTTTCGAACTACATGCCATTCTTTTGTTGGACAAAGTATAATATATACACAGAGAGGCATGTATTGACTTTGGCCCAGCCTTTTGTTATGAAGGTAAAGCTCATGCCATAAGGAGTGTCTATAAACAAAGACGTTAATAGGGAATTGTCTCAGGTACTTCGCATAATATAGTACATCGTTTATATTTCAGTTAACATATGTAGCCTGGTTCGATTCTTGTGTTGGGCGTTCATATGAGTATGTGAGATCTGCATAATAAAGGTAATTAGATCTTGGTATTACAAGTATAATATGATTGTTTTGAAATATATCTATTGTAAAAAAAAATAGATCACTCTTAATATCAATAACATCAAATGCAAAAAAATAGATCACTCTTAATATCAATAACATCAAATGCAACTAAATCAACAGGTCCATCATCATTAGAATTAGAAATAGAGAAATGAACATGAAAAGATAAAAAAGACACGGAAATTTCAAGCATATCATATGGTATTTAGGCGTATAATATTATATCTATATGATATCTATATGGTAGCTTGTTTCTAGTATTTAAAATGCAACCTACTCTGCACTTTCTCTCACCTACTCTGCACTTTCTCTCTCTCCATTATCGAGAGCAAGAGTGTTTTGGAAAACACATTTTTTACTTCTTTGTAATTGGTCCTTGGAGTTGACTTAGCTACTTGGAGTTGACTTAACTACTTGGTTGATGATTATCATGATTAACTAAAAAAGGTTATTTGGTTTTCAAGTTTTCAGAAAGAAAATTCATAACGAGCAATATCTCTATGTAAATTCTCATCACCACCCTAAACAAAAAATCGGCACCATAAAGACCTTAATTACTAGGGCCACTAGAATATCTGATCCTAACCATCTAAAATATGAACTTAACCAGCTTCACAAAGTATTTGAATTAAATGGTTATAATAGGAATACCATTAAGAATGCCATGTACCAATCCCTAAGCAAGAATAGAAATGATAACAAGAACCAAAATTTGTCAATCACTCTTACGATTTCCCTTCCATACATAAGGCACCACCAACAAAATCACGAAAATCCTTAATAAACACAACATTAATGTAGCCTTCTCCCCTCCTAACACCATTAGACATCTATTCAACTTGGTTAAAGATCCCATAAACCCTAACCTTCAAGAATGCGTTTATGTTATTCCTTGTTCATCTGGTAAGGAATATATAGGCAAAACAGGGAGGTCTGTCAACATTAGAATCAAAGAGCACACAATAGACTAAAGTAACGATGGATTAAGACTAAGTAACACCTGGAAACCTTTATTTGAAATCCTAAAAAACCCATAATTAACTCATATCCTTTATAATGATTTAATCCCTCTTCCATGAATTAATCTATCAAGAACACTTGTATGGAAAATTTGACATTCTAATCATAATTTATTAATTTACAATCTTATAAGTATTATATCAATTTAAACCAAATAAGATATTAAAGCTTTCATATTTCATAAAAACTAATTAACACTAGAATTTACATATTAGATTATAGCAAATTAACTAATCAAACCTTAATGTTGCAAATTCAATATAAGGCATCAATATTAATATCTTATTAATAATAATCATATATATATATATATATATATATAATCCCTGATGTTGCAAATTCAATATTAATTCACTATATTAACTAAAATTCATAACTAGTCATATATTAATCTAAGATCTAGAATACTTGGGAAAAGTTTACATTCTAATCACATTTTATTAATAATAATCTTATAAGTAATTTAGGGAGTTGATTTAAGCTTTCTGAATTAAAAATTAAAGCGTTATTAATTAACAAGAAAATTCACAAATAGATTATAATGAATGAATTAATTAAACCTTAATGTTTAAATTTCTAATTTGTCAACATACTACCATACTTTATTCCTTTTCATAATCCTTATATATACTCTCATGATTAGCTCTTGGTTACCTCATTAATATCTTCTTAAATCTATTGACGCATCCCTGATGATGGACTTACTTGGTATTCCGAAATGTTGGATTTAAAAAACTATATAACAAGTCATTCCTCCACTACTAAAAATTCTCCTCCCTTTTATGAATTCATTATTTGAGATTATCATGTCCCCATCAACTTTGTCGACCATTTGCATGGACCTATTGTATGTGAACTTTGTTTTCTATCCATCAATCATCTACACAAGTCTATTGTATGTCAAATTTGTTCTCTGTCTATCAATTGTCTACACAAGTCTAATATCCATCCATTCTTAGTTGTTTGTATCCACAAATCTACTACTCTTTGACTTCACATCGACCATACCATTATGTATATTGTCCATTGTCTATATAAATGGTCAACTTCACCCTTGAGTCGACAGATTAGACCTACAATCAATTATTTGTCGGCTATAGCCACAAATCCATACTTCGTTGGCTTCCTGTTGTCTCTAAAAATGCTCAAGAGGTAAGGAGTTGTTGCTCCACAAATCTAGCCCTTTGATTTGTCAGACTATGGGTGAAAAGCGTGTGAAATTTCTAGGTTTTAAAACAAATGCATGCAATATATCTATCTAATCATATAAAGAATGTGGACTTGATCCCTCACAGGGTGTTGAAGACAAAATATCTTGAACACAACTCTGGAGATCCTGCTTCCACTTAGATTTTGCTCCTCCCTCCTATATCTAATCCCCTGCACACATTCACAACTGAACAAAGTGATTGTTTCTCCTCTGCAAAGGATAGGTGAACATATACAAGAATAAATCCAAACCATACACATAATAAAAAAAATCATATATGGGAAAGAAATCATGCATGCTTCTATTAATTCAAAAAAAGGGGGTGCAATTTTCCTTGGGATATTGATGATCCCTCAATCCTTACTAAGAAACCTTCCTTTGACTCACAACAAGCAATGGGTCTCCATAATACTAGTGATTACCCCATTACTGTTGTAGTTGTACCCCTTACTAATATTGTTGTGCCTCTATTGTGCCCATATTGTTACTATTGTGCCCCATAGAAGCCCACTATTGTTATTATTGTGCCCTTACATTGTTATTGTAATGTAGGCTCTGATTATGTTATGACCCCTTAAACTCCTATATATAGAGAGGAGGTCTTTTCATTTGAATCATCCAAGAATTGTTCATTTATGTAATGTAAAAGAGGTTTCCCGCTCGAAGAGGCTGAATTCTAAGGCGTTGATCTATCTTTTCTATCTTTTCTTGAGTTGGTTCATAACATTTGGTATCAGAGCTCTGGATTCTAGGGTTTTGCTGCTCCAAACAGGTCATCATGGAATTTTCGCTATAACTTTTTTTCTGCATCATATCAGAAGTTGAAAACAAAACCCATTTGAGAAGACATCACGCTAAATCTCGGGTCCGAATTTCAGAGGATTTTCCGCTATAATTGCGGAGATATGATCTGAGGAAGTTGGTCTTTTTGCAGACCCCTGAATTACATTCCAAACAGGTGACCTAGGGAAAATCGTCATAACTTTTTCTCTGAACATTGGATTGAAATTTCGTAAAAAGGTGCAGAAAGCAGACGGACTGTAGTTTCTTTTATATATTGTTCAGAGCTAAAGGTCGAAACAGTGACTCGTGGAACGTCTTACAAGTTCGCTCTACTGAATTAGTCTATAATCAAGTCACTGTGGGAGATTTGGCATAACTCTTCATTGGAGAATCCGATTGGGGTCAGACTGGTGGCATTGGAAAGAGGACACAGAGGGCTACCGCAAGTCACAATTTAAGAATTG